>JANHAO010001246.1:0-35713 GCA_026873985.1 Saraca asoca
CTCTCTCTCTCTCTCTCTCTCTCTCTCTCTCTCTCTCTCTCTCTCTCTCTCTCTCTATATATATATATATATATATATATATACATACAAGCATCTAATCCATAATGCATATTTATTTAAGCTTCTCTGAACTTGCGATCCCTTTGTTCTGTGAATCATAAACTCCATAGCAGTAGCAGTTGCAGTAGAAGACAAACGAGATGAACTGTCCACCGATGTGGACGGCAACCCAACCACCGTTCACGGTGTCGCAATGGCAGGAGCTGGAACACCAGGCTCTCATCTTTAAGTATCTCAAAGCCGGCATGACTGTTCCTCCTGAGCTTCTTGCCCCTATTCGCAAGAGCTTCCAATTGATGCCCTCAAAGTTCGTTCATCACCCAGCTCGTAAGCCACGAAAATCCCCATTTTTTCCCCTTTTTGCCTTCATATCTGTGTGCTTCCCTCTCGAATCTGCGTTTTCTGGATGTTTCAATTGCACTTTGTAAATTTTTTTCGCATTTCGGATTTATGGATTTCGAGAAAAAAAATTGATTTTTTTTTTTGGCAAGTGGGCTATTGTTCCTACTACGGGAAGAAGATAGACCCAGAGCCGGGGAGGTGCCGGAGGACCGACGGCAAGAAGTGGAGGTGCTCGAGAGATGCGCATCCAGACTCCAAGTACTGTGAGCGTCACATGATTCGCCGCCGCTATCGTTCAAGAAAGCATGTGGAATCACAAGCTGCTCCTCAGTCTGCGTCCATCGTGGGATCAGATGTTGTTGCTGCTGGGAGCAGAAGTGATAGTGGGAGCTTCCCGAGCTTGCCCTTGCACACAAATGGTAGCCGTGAGGGTTTGAATCTGAGGAACAATGTGACTCTGTTGCAGATAGAGCCTCTTCCCAGTGAGATTAAGAAGAAAGAGTATAGGTATATGAATATCTATTTATTTTACTACTATCTGCAAATTGCTTGAGTTACTTTGGTGCATATTCTGAATTTGCAAAACTTTTTTTATATCATTTTTATTGTTATTTTTCGAGCATAATGATGTGTTTATTTTCTAATAGCTTACGTTGTCTGAAGTCTTATTTGGGGTATTTGATAGTTAGAATCATATAAGTAATTGCTAAGAGTCACAGTGGAGTTGTTATTTGTTGTGAAAATGATGCTACTGGGACAGATAGTGTATGATTATGTTTTACATGGTAGCTGTGATGCTTAAGTTACCTGACATGGGGGGCATTGTGATTTGTTGGATTGGAGAGTCAGTTGCAAGTCACCTGAGTTTGAATTTTGCAATCTATTTGAGATTTCAATAGTGTTTTCAACATTGCCGTTTTGTAGTGGACAAATGGGAAATCCTTTTAGACCCTATAAGTACTGTTTTGGAATGGAAGTTCACATGTTATGTGTAGAAAGAGCAAATATGGAAAGGAAGAAAGATAGCGTTTGAGAGAATAAAATTTCAGGAGATTAAACTAAATGACTTTTCTCTTTCTAAAGGTAGTTTTGAGTAAATCTAACTCACTTTTATTAAGTTTTAGTATCATCTTTTATACGTAATTGAAATAAATGAAGCATCCTGAGTTTACCAAAACATTCCACAGGTTTGGACTGAACTCTGAAGCAGATGAGCACAATTTCTTGCAGAAAGGCTTGGGGTTGGGAAATGTGAGATATCATGGTTTTGACTCTTCCTCAGATGGCACTTGGTCTCAGTTATCTCAGATTCCCTCAAACCCTGTATCAGAATCAAGGAATGATTCTATCATGGTTAACAACTTCTTTCAGCTGCGGGCAATGCATGACAACGAGCCGTTGAACCTTGAGACTGCTTCAAGGTCCAAGCAACAAGAAGTTTTTGGTGGCCAGTTAAGCTCAGCAGGGTGTTTGAAACAAGAAAGTGAGACCCGTCAGTCTCTCTTTAGTGACTGGCACTGGAAGAGGGATCTCACCTCTTCTTCCATCGAGTACAGACCCAGCAAGGATTCTAACTGCATCCCCGATGTCAACATCAATTGCAGTGGATCCTTATAGGTTACTTGCGAGGATTGTTCTCTTCCTGTAGTATGTTTGCATCCACCAGAAGCAAGCTTTTGGAATCACCTTTGTTTCGTATCTTCTCCCCACTGAAGAGCTATGTATAAATAAATAGAGTTCCTAAGTTTAGCATGCAGATACTCAAGAGAATCTATTATTTATTTCCAAGCTCAAAATTTGTGGTTCTCTCTGCTGCTTATAGACTTGATGGATTTCTGTTTTTTTATTTGTAAGCTTAGATATGTGACTCTGATTTTTATTTTCTCTATTTTAGTTGCATTCAATATGACACTCTTTATATATGTTTCTTGGATTTTAATTACTGGCCTGATTGTACCTACTGCTTGAATACATTCTAGTTAAACGTTTGTCATAGACATGTTAAAATTCTCAGCCTGCGTGGTTATATATGGATGGTAGTTGTTGCATGAAGGCTTGAAATCACCAAATGGGTTTATACAAAAAGATCATTTGCACAATAAAACTGGCTTCAGCAGCCTTACTTCTTCAATGGAAGATGTATTTTATGCCTGTGTAGTACCTATATCTTCTCAAAGTATGAGTTCATTGGAGTCAATCTCTTTTGTGAATACCACAACTTTCTTAGATATGGGTTCAATTATGTTTGTTTGAAAATGGATCACTTCATATAGTAACAGGTTCAACCAGAACTGCTGTTACAACATAAAGTCAGATGATATCAATGTCAATTTCACGTGAAAAAAAGATCTTCTACACAATAAAATTGGCTCTCAATGGTCTTACTCTAATGTGGAATTCACGCTTGTCTGGCACTCATATCTTCTCAAAATGTCTCAAGTATGAGTTCTTTACAAGTCAATCTTAGGTGGATAGCTCAACCTTTTTAGATATAGGATCAATCATTTTAGTTTAAGAATGAATCAGTTTATGTAATACCATGTTCAATTAAAGTTACTGTTATAACAAAAAAATCAAATCGTGTCATTTTCAGTCTCTTACCCTCAATTGAAGTAAAAAAAATATAAGAAATCAAATTTCAAATAAATTGAATTAAACAGTGATCACATTTTTAGAACCAGCAATTAAGCTAGATGGAATGTTGATCCTTGTATTTTCTATATAATAAATGGAGCTTTAAATTGGAATTTAGATGCATGATCACCTAGCATTGAAATCCAAACGATGAACATTATGGATTCATATATATGATTTATGAGATGTCGATTGAGGTTGTTGGGATGTGAATGTGTAAATTTACAGTGGCATTTAAGGGCAGAAAGGCAGTCGTTTATGACTTCAAAGGAGCAATGGAAGTCAGGTAGGCTACTTTATGTAAATGACAAAATAATGTCCTGAGTCTAGGCCGTAGATCATTAATTTATGCGGACAACTGTTTGTTTCACCTCCTCCATATCATGCAGGAAAATAATAACCATTAATTTCACCCAGTGAATTATTAATAATTTTTTTGAGAATACCTCCCTTAACACTAAATACTCTTTGGGTATATTACATTTAACTCCCTTCACACATGATAAAATTAGTTAAGCATCCTTTTTTTTCCCTCAGAAACTACACTAACCTACCTCCCTTCATGTTACAAGGTCTGGGGAAGGTTTTTACTTTATTTTTTTAACTAAGTATAAGGAATGTCTTATATTAAAAACAAAGGAGACATTAGTAATTTTACAAACAAAACGGAATGATGTTATTATAATTTACTCTAAGCTTTCGTATGGCATTTTACACAGGAAAGATCCAGGGGTGTGTATAATGAGAAAAATATTCTAATCTTGTTTGAGATTTAATAAAATTAGGCAGACTTCCCATTTAATTCAAAAGCTTACTCACATCTTCTAAAATATAAAAAATATAACACTTTAATTCAAATTTATGTTTTCATTAATGAAAAAAAGATTAACATGAAATTCAAATAAAACAAAATAAAATATTCTTAATATTCTGTGATAAAAGACATACATAAATTAAACTTTAAATAATTAAAAATATGACTGATGAAAATTTAAATTTTAGTGAAAATATAATTTTTTTTAGCCATTTGAATATAATCACATCAAAGCATATTTTTTTATCACAAAATACAAAGAATATCTTGAATTTCATGGTCTTCTTTTTTTCCTCATTTCATCAATAAAATTTAAATTTGAATTTAAATGGAATATACTTTTATTTAAATGAGACATAAATAAATTTTTAAATCTGAGCGGAGATTTGATAATTTCACTGAACTTAAGAGTTGTCACAATATATATATATATATATATATATATATATATATTTACATGTCCCTTTGACAGCACGGCCTCAAGATGGCAGAGAATCTGCATTTGAAGAAGGGCAGGTCTCATAAATTATTGAAGAACCTACCCCTTGACACTAAGGAGGACTATAGTGAACAAGTTTAATTATACAAGTATCACCATTTTTTTGGGATCCATTTTGTTTAACGCAGTACCTAAGCAATATTACAGAAGACAGAAAAATATTGCAGTAATATGCCACAAAGGACCTGCAATGGACAAAATACCCCACATACACTACATCCACTAGAATACACTGATAGGAAGCTAGCAAAGACACATAATGTCAATGAGGGAATGATGCTAGATTAGGAAGTCTCATGTCTCTTATGACTGCATGGAGATATGATCAGGAAGGAACACAAGTGCAGAATTTTTAAGCTCCCTAATGCACCTCAAGGTTAGATTCCTGACCATACAAGAAAGCAGAGAGTTTTCAGCTTCAGAATAAAACAGTAGGATATTCAGCCATCAAAACCAATCAGCATTACTACATGTATAATATAATTTTTGGATCAACATACCCTTGTTTTCTTTCTCATAACTCTACCACACAGAATTTCTGTATTGCACAATTTGACGGTTTTTTTTTATATATTTATTAATTTTGCTTTAGAAAGGCAGTAAAATCACTTCTGCAAAATTCTTAAAACAAGAACCAATATATTCTTGATAAGAATGAGAAAAGGGAAGCAATAGGAGCGGCAGCCAAAAGCAACCAGCATCTTGATCGAACCTGAAAACACAGTTCTTTAAGCATAATAAAATCATATTCACCATCAGGATAGTGCTCATCAGAAAATCTCCTCATAGTGCTTAAGATGCTTATTGCTTTTCTAAAAACTAAAATTCATGCATGTTAGCGGGATCTGCTTCAAACACATGATATGATGTGGTCTCCATTGGCACAAATCAAAATGTTTGTTTAGTGCAACATCATATTTCATAACGTTAAAATTGAATAAAGGCAATGAAATTGATACTATTTAGGATCCTGGATATACCTCTGCAATTGATTTCAAGAGTTTTTGTATATAGAGCCTCTGGAAAAGACACACAGCTTCGCAGATAAACATTTCCGATGTGGGCAACCCTGTGCCAATCCTTCCCAGTTTCCGGCTCAAGTCGCTTCTGTAGCTCAGAACATCCCCCAATAGTATTTAAATTGGTGCGGCACTGAATACTTGATGGAAGAGACATCAACCTGGGGCAATAAGCAATACTTAAGAGACTGAAGCGACCTAAAGATTTCCCAGCCAGTCTGGCAAGAAGATTTCTAAGTTCATATAAATTCAACGATTTGACGGAGGGGATAAGTTGTAATGCCTCAGGTAAAACATCAACCTCTGGACAAAAGGATATCATCAAATCCTTGAGGAAAATGAGATGTTGGAAACCTTTGGACAAGCACTTGAGCTTATCATATCAGGCAATTTTTAATCTTTCGAGAGAGTGCAAGCCTTTCAATGCTCGCCCTGAGAATGACTCAAAGCTATCACACAGTTGGATATCCAATTCTTCTAGAGCTCCAAGGTTGATGAGTTCAGTTGGCAGTATCTCAAGTTTGGTATATTCACAAATATGCAGCTCCTTAACACAAGCAAGATCTTGCAGAACCCCATCTGGAAAGGAAGTCAACTCTTGATCACATACAAGCCAGAGGGATTGAAGACCATACAGATTATGGATTGAACCCAGTAGCACATGGCTGCATCTCTTACTAGGAGCTCCTTCACAGACGGAAGCAGAGGCAACACCAATTTAGGGCATTTGGCAATCCGCAGAGTGGTGAGACAATGCAATATGTTTTCTGCTCCTTGTTTTGGTAACCCTTCAAGTTTTGCTAACTGAGTAAGTGTCAGACACTTAGGGACTTGAAACATCTGGCCACCCCACCATCATAGGAATCGTCATCAATGAACTTGACATGGTTCAGTTTATGTAATGTAAGCCGCTTTAGAGATGGCAGATTCCACAGTAGGGGGAGTTGTAAACAGTTTCTGCAGTCCACAATTTCAATGGAACACAAGTCCTTGAAAGATGGATTACTCATCCAGTGTGGAAAACGGTCACCCTCATATCCTTCCACACCCAAATCTCTAAGTTGTAGATGAGGTTCCAGGGCTTCAAGTATTTGCTCAATACTTTGCCGCAATTTGGATTCAGAATTTCTATCCCATGAGAGCAGCAACTCATTCAGGTTCTTACCCACCAAATTGGCTTCTTTAGCATCCTACACGCTCTTTAGTCTCTCCAGGTGCTTTATATGGAGTTCTCCTCTAAGGTTTAGGCATCCCAACTCAGCCAACTTGAACCCTATTTGCTGACCTACAATGTATACATTCAAATTCCTTAAGCAGGTTAACTGACTCATTTTGGGGGGTGTGCTGATTAATGATATACACCTTTTCATGCTTAAATGGCAAAGAGATGTTAGGCATTTCAACTGGGAAGGTAACTTCTGAAGAATATGGCATCATCCAAATTTAAAATCTGCAAATTTCACAAGCTACAAACCGATTTAGGAAGTGTTTTGAAGTAGTTCCAAGAAAGGTTTAAATACCTTGAATGTTTTAAATGGTTGATCGAGGATGGTATCTGGCTTAATTGCAAGCGTTGCATGTCAAGCACACGCAACGAAGAGAACTTGAACAAATTTAAAAGGTTACAATCATTGTATGAGAAATGGAATGAACAAATACAAGTCCACTGGGATTCAAGTTGCTGCAAGTGCAACAAACCTGGTTGGTTGAATGGTGATGGTAGGTTGATAACTTCAAAAGAAAGATGGTGAATTTTCCTAGGAATTGAAGTTGGGCTCTCATCATCCATTATACAACATGTATGTTCCATGACAGATTGGGCAAGATCATGAATGAGATCATGCATCTTAAATCTTGAAATGTTTCTGAATTCATCTCTCTCGATGTCTTGGAAAAAATTTCTCCAGCATAATTCCTTGCATACCTCATCCCCAGTATCTTCTGCCATCATTTTTCCATTAGATGAGACAAAGCTATTAGCCATCCAAAGCTGAACGAGTAGATTCTTCTCAATATTAAAATTCTTTGGGAATATGGCACAAAAAGCAAAGCATTGTCTTAGTTTTAAAGGCAGATTCAAGTACATCTTAAGGCAGGTAGGATAGAATTTTCATCTTGTGGCAAACTCCACAACTTGCTTTCTTTAACATACAGCCACTCTTTTTCCTCATTCTTGAAACGCAGAACGCTTCCTAGTGACTTTGCTGCAAGAGGCATTCCCCCACAGTTCTTGACTATCTCCTTCCCTATGGCCACAAGCTTTGAGCTCTCTTCATGGTCTGGTCCAAAAGCACACTGTTTGAACAATGACCAACAACCTTTGTCAGATAAACTTGAAAGATGATAAGAAGGAAGCGTTCCCACAATAGATGCAACCTTTACAAGACGAGTAGTTACAAGAACCGATGTCCCTTTTGATCCACAACTCAAGACATACTTGATCTTCATTCCATACATCGTCTAAAACAAGTAAATATCTTTTCCTTTGAAGCAACTCTTTAGCGTGTTTATGCAAAAGCTCCAAATTCAAATCGTCCCATGCATGCCCAGAAGCTGATTCTATCATGTCTTATAATATTTTCCTCAAGTTGAAACTGTCTGAAACACAAACTCATATTTTAAGTTCAAAATGTTTAGTGACCCTCTCGTCATTAAGTGTTGTCTTCCCAAGTCCACCCATACCAACGACAGGATACACTGAGACATCCTCAAAATTACCAGCTTGTGCAATGAAATATTCTACAATTTTGTTTTTATCTTCTTCTCTTCCATAGATTTGAGGTTGAGTAATATTTGAGGAAGTCTGGCGCCACTCCATGACCTTATCTCTCTTCCCTATAAATACCTCATGCAAATGAAACTTCCTCCTTTCTTCAGAAATTTCATCTACTGCATCCCTTATCTCTTTCATCTTCTTTGCAATTTTATGGCGGAACATAATATTCTTTGGATGAAATGATAAGCGAGGAATGTGTACCTTAGTTGCTGATCGACGCTTCAATCCTTGTTGCTCTAATCTATGTGCTTCTGTTGAACACTCATCCAAGATGTCATCCAGAATGTGAGCTGCATCAGTTAGCTTTTGCAACCAATTCATTATAGCCCTATCTGTGAGTTGCCTCTCCTCAGCATCTGCAAGAACAGCTTGAATTGAAGAGAGTGTACTGGAAAGCCTCTTCATTTCTTGATCAACCCCAAATTGAAATCCGACCTCTTTCTGAATGAGTGAGCTCAAATTTTCAAGCACAACTTGAAGGACCGCCTCAGCCATCTACTAAATTTTCAGTAAGAATGTAAGGAATCTTGTAGATTGTACACTCATCAAATGTACTTGTCAAGCCAAATGATCTCAAATGTACTTGGGGTTAAGCTTGTGTGGAGTCAACAAAGTGCTTATTTTGTGTTGTCTGCTTTGTGCAAATCCGAATAATCAGAAGTTTACAACGAACATCGGTGTCTATGTGGCTACGCCTTCTTGACCAGACTTTGAAGGCATACACTACCACCACAAAATTTACAGTACAGTACAGTACAGGCTAGTGATAGTTCAAGAAAACATATATATATATATATATATATAAATGGATAGTTCCAAGTACACTCTTGGATTTTAGCGTAGTAATTTTACAAATATAATATTAGTTGCATTTTTTTATAAAATACAAAAAACTGTGCATATTTGCACTTGTAAATTTTATTCATAAAATTGCAAAAATTTTCATATGTTTTATATAGAGCTTTTGTAAATAAATAAATATTTTAAAAAATTCTTAATTTTTTTGTCAGAGTTTATGAAAATTATTACAAGAAATTATGTTCAAAAACATAAGAATTGTAAATTTTTTTTTAAGAATTACAATTTTCGGCACACTATGTATAAAAATCTAACTCTTGCCTTTGGAGGGATTAACCTTGTCTTAAAACTTTTTATTGCAAAGTTTTAATGTCATAAAAATTATAAGTTTAGTTCTATATTGTAATTTATTGATTTCTCCGATTCATATAAATACTATAGTCAAATTTCAATATCTTAGTTTACTAGCATTGAAAACGTCCTATCTTTCTTTCCAGACCAAACGGCTCCTAGTTTTAGAGTTCATAGGGATTCTCACCTCCTGTGCAGTACATGTCTGTTAATCTAGGATTAATTTTATTATTGATTATTATTCCAAGCTACTTTGGTTAAGGGCATATCTGAATAGCTAAATACTTGGTAATTTGGATTTTGTTGCAACCCGGTCACCAAAATTTTTGCAAGTTTTTATCATAATTTAACATGAAAGTTATAAAACTTATTAATTAAAATTTATAAATACATGTAAATTTTGTGTACAATAAATACATAAAAATTTATAATTTTATCATTCAAAATTACAACAAAAAAATTTTTCAAAAATTTTTAAGTTTTCTATGAAAAAGTTGTAACTTTTAATGTAAAAGTTACAAGAATACATATAAATACAATTTTTCTCGTGGGTGTATCCAACCATAACCCTTCAATTTTACTTTCCAGATAATTTTCTTTGGGCTATGAGTAATGAGATGCATAAATTCCAGGCTTTGGTTGTGTTGCTCCAGCAAAGCTGTCGGATATGAGAAACAAGTAACCTCAAAATTCAAGACTGGACATTGCAGATCATTGACTTTGCAATATCCAGAAACAGAAGCCAAAGCAATTCTCCAATGGGGTGAAGTTCTGCACCGATGCCTGTGTAACAGGAACATTAATCTGGCCGCATAGTTTTATTCCTTAGGACTATAATTGTTGCTATTTTAGTTACAAAATTTCGATTTCAGAATTGTGTTTTCGTTTCAAAGGAATATCATTTAACAAATAAACACGCTCATTGGAGTTTGAACTTTGAATTACTATCGCAATGAAAGAAAAACAATAAGATAGCTGAGACTATCTACAATGCAAGTATTTTACAAGAGTTTCTTAAGTTTTGTTTATTAATTTTTTACTATATCCCACACTGCCACATCATTGTACACTTCTTAAGCAACTCAAGCAATTTTATCCCACAATGATACAACTCTATCAAGTTTCTTAAATGGACCCCATAATTTATCTTACAACTAGATCCACTTTAATATTAAGATGTAGTTGCTTGCAACTGCAATGCTGACTTGTAATTTTGCAGTTGCTTCACGGTGGGTTAGCAACTTTAAAGACTGTTGCTTAAGTTAAGCTTCTCTTTAAACTTCCCCCACTACAGATAGTCTGACATAAAGAAATACTCAAGTCAAAACATGTGAACCTCAAAAAGAGAAGCTACCAAACTCACGTTGTGGAAGCTGTTAATCTTTCCCTGAAATCAAGAGAAGCAAATGTTTCAATTTACTATTTTCCTTCAGCAAGTAAACAAAATTTACATATTGAAGGAGCAAAGAAGTGGACGGATATGATCCTTATCATATGCACATCATATTATACGGATGATCCGTTTCTAAAAATGGATGTTCTATAAATGTAGAGTCCATTGTTTATTGAAAAATGATGCAAACGGAGAGTGATGCTGTCTTAAATAAAAGATTCCCATCTATCTGCTCAACCTTTTTAGTTGAGATGGAATATGATAGAACAATGAATATTACTAAACATAAAATCCATGAAACTTATGCAAGTAACAAGATTTCTTTGATGTCAAACGCCAAGTAATACAGATTCTGATAAATTAAGCATTCAAAATTGAAGGGAAAAATATAAATAACCTCTCAACTAAGACCTAATGTCACATAACCTTTGAAGTTTCAAATCCTACAGATAAGTTTCTAAAATTTTCAAAAAACTAAAAACGTTAGAATCTCAGTTTAAATAAACAAGAAAGGCAAATGAGTCACATGTGATACTTTTTTAGTGCAATAAACTCAAAGCAGTAAAGGAAAAAGTAAAAAGTAACACATACCTCACCTCCCTAATTGCAATCGAACCAAATTTTAACAATAATTTATTTAAAAATATTTGCCTTCAGTCATGTCCTAGCACATTAAAGACTCAATCTTTGTTAGTAGTAACTAATTTAATTCACAAGAAAATCCACCCATAAAATTCATGTAAAAGAACAATTAAAAAGAGTCATGGATAGCTTACATACATTTTTCTTTTTTCTTTTTTTTTTTAACTAAGATTTTAACATTTTAAGTGTTTAAAAAACTTAAGGGGTGTTATTTGTAAGATTTGAAACATTAGAGCGGTTAATTGGGTAGCATTAAAAGGTTTATGTCTAAACCACAGCATTCAAAGGTAAATGTCTAAACCATACGATGCACAAACCAGAGAATTTCAATAAATGATATTTGAAACTGGCAACTTGGGAAAATTTTACATTATTCTTCTAACTCATTAAATCAGATGGTTACTAGAAAGAAGGATTTTCAAGCGGGTGACACACTATGATAGATGCACAGAAATTTGTAACTTGAGTTACTCTAACCTGAAAAGGGATGAATAAATGTAGCAATACTGAAACAAAGAGATAGAAATCATACAAGGAAGACAAAGATTTTATCAATCATTTAAAGAAGGAAAGAATTGATTTTGACTTCTTAATTACAAAATAGATACCTTTACGAGAGCAGAATAGCTGGCTACGAAATGACTGTAAACTTTCACAAGCAGATGAAGTAAGCAAAGGCAGCTTTCTCTTCATGTCAAAGAAATCAATACCTTCAATTGATAAATGCTTTTGCCTAAAGCTAGATAATTTCCCACCGGCTTCTCTTTGCAGAACAGAAAGACAAGGTAAAATTTCATTCCAGCCATCCCATGCAACATGTTTTCCCGAAAGAAGGCTGTTGGACCGTGCTAACTCCAATGCAGAGCTTCTTGTTGCCACAATAGCTGGGAAAAAAAGCATCTATAAATCCACACAGGCACAAAACTGGGAATATTAAGTTTTATATTCATAAAATATTCATATCTACCAAGTGACAAGTACAGGATCTGATGTCCACTAAATAAATAGAAAAATAAAGTTTTCAGTATTCAACAATGTTAATTGATGAGTTATGCTTTCAGAAAGCGCTGAGTAGAATTGTGAAAGGTATACCATTATATGGAGCTTCAAAGATAAAGTTTGCCGGAAGACCAACACCAACACCAACCAGAGTGAAGCCTACATTGAATCCAATGCCACAACCAGCTCCAACATAGCCTATGACTTCAGGACCAAATCCAGGACCCCATCCAACACCACAACCAATGCCTACACCCATCCCCCAAAAGGCTCCATAAGTTGGATGAACAGGGTTCCATCTTTCATATCTTCTGAACAGCCCTTTGATAATCATCAGGACCTAAGAAAACAAGCTAAACAGAAAATATCTTGGCAACATTACTGTGAAAACATAGGTAAATAAGAATCTTCTAGTCATCTGATATACCGTGATTAAAGATTCAGCCAAAAATGATACAACTTAACACTGTAAACCAATAATATGTGAAAAACCCAGTAAACAAAAAAAATGTAGGTATTAAATTAGAGAATGATATCATGTCAAATACTACTGTTAATGCGCAAAGGACTTCCATTTTCTTCTAGTTAATGAAGCATAGTGTTCTGAACTCAAATTTGAAGAACTGCAGTAAACTCATGATTCTGGGCAAAACCAGATATTGGCATTACCATAAAATTGTGAATGGAATGCGATCAGCTGATATTGCGACCGGAAATTCTTCTCCTCGTCTATGGTTTTCGTGGGTTGTAATGGCAGAGTTATAGAATGCTTCCGGTTTCGTGGCTCTTCAACTTTTGTCTATGGATTCGTGGTGACTGAGCTGAGGAGTCCAAAGCAATGGATATCTCCAAGGACTTCGCGAACAATCCGGAAACAACCGGATTCGGGTTATTCATTCGGGTACTCTTGTAATAACGTATTTTTTTTTTTTAAGGGGGAATGTAATAAATTTTTAAATCAGAGAAAATAAATTTTTACAATGCAAATATTAAGATAGTTAATTTTGCACACTTAAATATATTTAATTAGAATTCAAAATTTAAAATTGAGTTAATCACTAATATAACTGAAACAAATCGTCTCAATAAAACATATGATCAATTAGTTTCATATATACTGCCAGATGATTGGTTAGGTGGGTGTATAATTATTCTATTAAATTAATTTGAAAACAAATTATAAAAAAAAAAACCAAAAAAGTTAAATTTATTAATGGATATGGAAACAATTGCTCTACAACTTGCTCAAAAATATGTGGCTAGAATTGGCCCTTTCTTGTTTTATTTGATCAATTGCACCATAATTGCAAGAGTTGGGCTGCTGGGTCAGTGTGATCTTATCTTTGAAGGAGAAAGGACAAAGGAAAAGGGGATAACGAGAATATGATGTAATTTCTTCCTTATTTTGGAGGGGAAGGAGGAGGAAATTAAGATTATGTCATAATTTTTTTCCTTTGTTTCAAAATTATAACAAACGAGGGAGAGAGAATTGAAATTTATGATTAATTCTTCTTTTCTTTTATATTCTTTAATATTTCTTATCTTGTGCTCTTCAAATTTTGAAAATCCTAGAAATTTTTTAAATATCTAAAGAAGTGAAGAGGAAATCAAGAGTTAACCAATCATTTCCTTTGTTTTTTTTTTTCTTTAATCATCCATTCTCTCTAATTGTCTTCAATTCCCTTCTCCTCTCAAGAAGGAGAAGAACATGGAATTTTATTATTAATCCTCAAATATTATTCAATATATATTTTCTGGTGTTCTTCAAATTCAAGAGCTTTGAAGCATTTTTTAAAGGAGAATTCCATGGTATAAATTTATTTTTGTTGTATTTCATACAACACAAATATAGACCATTAATTTGTTTGATTTTTTATTTGATGACAAAATTTTTTATGTTATTTTATTTTTTTAATTTTTTTATCAATAATAGTAAATTTTATATAAAATGAAAAAAAAAATTGAAAATCTTTTATACAGTTTTAAATGATATAATTGTAATTTTTTTACATATTTACTACATGTAAATTGCTTCCAAATTTGTAATATTTTATTAAAAATTATAAGATTTTATATAAAAAATCATATTGGTCACTATAAAAAATAAATTATAACTTTTTATATAAAATCTTATAATCTTTTCCTAAAATATTACATATTTGTAGGCAATTTACATATGGTAACTGCATAAACAAAAATTACAATTCTATCATTTAAAGTTATATGAAAAAATTTTAAAAATTTTCATTTTTATATAAAAGCTACTATTACTAATAAAAAAATTGCAAAAATAAAATGGCAAAAAAATCTTATCATTAAGGAAAAATTCAAACAAATTAATGGCCTAGATTTGTGTTGTATGATATATAAAAAAAGCAAATTTGTACCATAAAATTCTCCTGTTTTAAATATCCAAACAAATGAAGAAAAACTGTTTCTTAATCATCAATTTTTTTGTCTTCTATATTTTCTTATGTTATATTTGAACGGAGGAGACTAAAAGAGAAGGAAAAGGAAGCTCATAACCTTCCCATTGTTTAAAAATTTTGATTAAAAAGCAAAGAGAGTGAAAGTTTATGACTAACCCTTCAAAATCCCCCAACACCCATTGTTTTGTCATTCTATGATTTAGAATTTTGGAAGATTTTCTAAACATTCAAACAAATGAAGGAAAGTCTTCCCTTAATCATCAATCCTCTTCTTTGGTTTTTACCTTCCATGCTCTTTCATTGTCTTTCCTTTCCTTCTCCTCCTAATTTTCAAAGAAAATTAAGAAGATAAAGGAATACAATAAAAGAGAATAGAAGGGAAAAGAGTTTTCTCTTATTTAAATGTTTAGAAAATTCTCTAAAAACCTTCAAATTGTAAGAATACAAAATAGTAAGTAGTGTAGAATATTAAAGGAATTTAGAAAATTAATTATAAACCTCTATTCTCTCTCTCCTTAATCAAAATTCTCAAATATAAAAAATTGTGACGTAACTTTTTATTTCCTTTCATTCCTCTCTTTAATCAAAACTCCTAACAAGAAAAAGATTATAGCATAATCTTCTCTTCTCTTTTCTTCCCTTCAATCAAAACTCCCTAACAAGAAAAAAAAAAGATTACGACATAATCTTGTTGGGGGTTTATGATTAATTATCTTATATCCTCTAATACCTTGAGATACTCTCTTTTTTATGATATGCCAACTCAAGAGGTTTTTGAAATGTTTTCCAAATATTTAAATAAAGGGAAAGAAGTCATGATTTAATCATTTATTCTTCTCTTCGTCCTTGCTTTATTCTCTCTTATTGTCTTCCCATCGTTCCTTATCTTAACTTCCAAACATACCATAAATCAATAAATTAGGCCTCACAGGGCTCTTATTTTCCCATTTTTTCACTTTCTCGAGGTTGGCTTTTTATATTTTTATGGTCATTCTCAAGGTTGCTTTAAATTCCCTTTTTAGTTCTTCCCTTTTTTGTCAGCTCAGTGCAGAAATTTCCAAGTACATGTCTTATATGAAGTTAGTTGTTATTCAACACAGCTAATTGTATTGTGTTGTTATTCCTCTTCTTAGTGGCCATTGAGAGAAGGCTCACTTCTGGTTGGAATGGAAATACGTTTTAAGTTCTATCTTGGCATTAAAAATCCCAGTACTAGTACCCACCGTATTTTTAAATTGAGAAAACTAGTTACCATAATATTAATATATTTAACACCTCAAAATATAATGTACAGTAACACTAGAATTTCATTATTACATATTACGATATTATTAAAAAAAAATTCATTGAAATGAATGAATCCTAGAAATTTTAGCCCATAACATTGGGCTTAAGAGTTGAGACTACAGCCGCTTCATGCGCTACATGGACTTCTTACATTTTAAGGGCCTTCCTATAGTATTGGATTAATCAGCTCTGTGTTGAATCTGTCGATCCAACGTCCATTTATATTCATTCTCAACTGTTGTGTTTAGTATCAAGTGAGAACGTTATTATTTTTATATTAGAATGAAAAAAAAAAAAAGAATCGTAGCTATTAAATATTGTATTAATAATAAATATTAAAATATAAAATTATATAATTTTTAATTATATTTTAATCTTAATTATTAATATAAGATCTAATGATCCCGATTTATTATTAAAACAGTACTTTCACTTAATTCATATATATATATATATATATTTTTTTGTTTACCGATTTGCAAAATCAATTTAGCACCGAATCAGTAAGCTAAGTGCAATACAGTTTTATAAAGCTTTAAGATTATTCTGCATTTTTAGCATATGAGTGCAGTAATTCAATTTCATTTTAAAGGGCTTGGTATATAGACAGCTTAAACTTTAAATATTGTCCCTGTAAAGATAAACAAGAGAGTAGGGGAAAAAAAAAAGGGGGTTTATTGAACGTTTTCCTCTTTGTTCAAGTTTGGGCTCTTTTTTCTTGGTCCTTTTTTTCTTTTACTTTCTTAATTTCTTTCTCCTCTTTCCTAACATTCCTATTCTGGTCATCAAGAATCAAAAACAAACTGAATATTCAGATTATCCCAATCTCTTACTCCATTTCCTCTCCAACCCTCACTCAACATATAGTAAATAGATACAGATAAGCAAACATTTTCTTTCATTAATTCATTATTTAAATTCATTAAAACTTAAGTTATATGACAAAAAAAAAAATAGAAGAAATTTAAGATCTCCTCAACCACTTTAATGATACTTAGTTTGAAATCTCCTCGTTTAGAAGAAATTAAGATCCTTAAATCATTGTGTATATATATATACATAGAGAGAGAGAGAGAGAGAACTCAATCATTAGAAAGTTCCCCTTTTTTTTCAATAGTAAGTGGTACCCTCAAACCAATTTCTTGGTCGATTGAGATTAGTTTCTTCCCTAAATCCACTCGATTGAGATTATTTATTTTTTAAGTAATTCTAGATGAAATTCAAAATTTTCGAAAATTCAGTATTTTAACTATTGAACTATATGTATTATTTTAAAATTTATAATTTTTAGTTGATTACTTTATTTTAAAATTTGAAAAACATTCATTTTCTCAGGAATGTGAGTTTTTACCATTCAAATTTAGTTTGAAATGCAATTGCAACAACTACTTAACCTAATACTACAATGAATCCATTAAGTTGACTTAATTGATAAGATTTGTTATTTTTTATTAACCATATATTTGGTCTAAATTCTGTTATCGGTGATTTTAAGATATTAAACAATCTGTAAATATTACTCTAAACTCCCAAAGAGACCAATTACATGTCCTGATTTTGAAGTGGAGCAACCTATCCGATTCATAATTTTCTTTTAAAAAAAAATTTAATATTACAATCATTATGAATGAGCGTAAGTTGATAAGGAATAGTTTGCATGCTTTTTTTTAATCAAACTAATTTTTTCGATTTATACATCAATCAATTTGATATTAATTTATTCAAATTTTTAGAACTGATTTTAATTGTTTAATCAATCTAAGGTGTTTTTGATTGATTAATATCGATTTAAATCTGTTAATTCTTTTTAAATTTTTTTTATAATTAATATCATTAAGAAATAGCATCGTAATTATAAAAATATAATTAGAATTTTAAAATTTAATGTAAATTAATTTGTAATTGTCATGAAGCATATACAACACATAATTTCATATTAGTGAAATATGCATTCATAAAAATTATACATTACACTGCACTTTGCATATTGTTTACTCAACTAGATATTAATTATAAAAATCTATCATACAATGACAGTTATCATATAATTTCATAATGTGTAAACAATTAGTAGTATAATGCACTATAATAGATAAAGATTTTGTTGGGTTTAGACTTTATACAATGAGAAAATACAAAAATAGATAAATACTTTATTTGATTTTAGATAAAATTTTGAATGGATTTAATGATTATAATGTTTTTAAACTATTTTCAAATGTAAATCAATTTTGTCAAAAAAATTTTAATTGTTTCAAATTATGTGTAAATTTTAACCACTCAATTTCAATTTACTTCGACCAATTTTTTACAATTTTTTTTTTATCCGAATCCTGGCAATCATATCCCAAAATACAGTCTATAAATGCTTGATCCTATATATTGTGATCTAAACCTCTTCAATTTTTTTACATTATTACTTTTTTCAGAGAGAAAAAAAATACAATCTTTTAACTTGAAATCCACAGTTTCTTTTTTTTTTTCAACTAAAATCTATAATTTTAATAAAATAAAAAATTTGTATTTATCCTTTTTGTATATTTACGCCATCGATTGTTTTAGGAAATTGTGACCCATGTTCCTACTATTGTATCTTTTAGTTGGACAGCATAGTGGAATTGAGAGCGTGGTGGAAGACCTAGGAATCAACAAGAGCAAAACGCCAAGATTGTTGGGTGTCAATTCTCAGCTGAGAAAGAAAGTAGCATATATAAGTAGGATGTACGGCTTGGTTTAAAAGCTTCAGTAACAGCATATCTGCATGCAGGCCACTTGGTCTCTTCTTTTAACATGCAGCATGTCTGGGGTGACTAATGTTTTATTTTATTTTTATCTCAAACCACAAATCAAAAGACTCACATAATAACCAAAGTAATCACTCATTGGAAATGGCGAAAGAACCACTTTGGGATTCAGATTACTCAGATCTTCTTTGGTCAAGGGATCGCTGAATGCAGAGCTTTATGATCACTTTTCAAACTATATTATTACACTAATGCTCTTGCTAATTACTTTAACTCTCTTATTCTTACTTATAATACTTCGATTTAAATTCATTATACTGATTTATTAATTATATATTTATTCTGATATCTGAAGTTATCATAGAAATTTTTATTTTTAACATTTTGAATTCAAATTTAAAATATTACATATATGTGTCAAGTGCTTTATGATTTCTATTATAAAAAAAATAGACAACAAAAAAGATATAATTAATCAAAATGGATATAATTAAAGTTAGTCTTATTGTATTATTACTAGGTTGTTACTTGTTCTTGTTAACTTAAAAAAGATGAAACAGAACATTCTTAACGTTAAAAGTGGTCTAATCTCCATTATGCTTTCGTAAGATTTTGAATTTGACAATCTTAAATTGAACTAATAGATTCTAAGGCTTACTTTATTATTAAAAAATAGGATAGTTGTGCCCACAAAACACAATGAATGGGACGGTTCTAGCTTCTTGCATTAGTTTGCATATAAAACCTAAAGGCGAGTTTTGGAAGAGGTGGATTAAAATTAACAAACATATATGAGACAATACTTTTCTAAAATACACAGTGAAAACTAAATATTATCCAATAAATAAAATACAATAGATTTTTATCTCTTTTTATCAATAAAAATGTAATAATAAAACAAGTTATTCTGAAAATAATAACAGATGCATAATTTAAAATATTAATTAAGTTCACTGATTGACAATAAATAAGTTATTTATATATTGTATGAAACATGATATCAAATTTTAACTTTTGATGCATATAGTATAACTCTTGTTGATATCATTACATATAATTAATTACTATCAGTTGAATATTATTTGGTTTAGTAGTAATACAAATGGTTTAATCTCTTACAAGCGCCAAGAATGAACAAATCTGTATCTTTATTTGGTCTAAGCACTTGTTTTTCTTCAGAATTGTGTTTGCTCTTTATACACATAGGTAGAAGATAAAGGGAGGGAGGTGAAAAATAACAAAAGATGAAACGAAAGTGTCGGATATTTTTGAATTCACTTGAAAAAAAAAAAAAACAAATCAAGTTGAGGAAAGGGAATGCTTGACCATGCTTTTGTTCCTTAACAAGATCTGGTAAGACTCTCTTTTACCAAAAAGCATCACCCTCCAGATCTTGCCACCTGGAATATCCATTTTCACAGAGAGAACCCCCTCAATAATCCAATTTTTTTTTTCAAAAAAAAAAAAAGAAGAAGAAGCTTAGAACAGATTTATAAGTATTATATTGGGTTTTTATTTGATTTTGGCAAGCAAGCATTCTTTGCTTAAAGAGAGGTTAGCCCCAGGAATAAAGTCAATCACACAATCACTGGTTAAAGTTAAAGACAAAGCACCAGATTTCCCAGCCAATACTGACAACCCACCATACCTCATAATTACTTAAAATATGATGTTTTGACTCATGGTAAATTATGTTTTTTGTATCAAATTCCTCTGGGTCTGGTTTGGTTCGGGGACAAAAAACACAGGATGAAGAGTTTGAAATATGCACTCAAGCTTTCATCTACATGTTATAAACAATTAAAAAAAAAATAGTATTGAATTCTAATAGAGTATTGAATTCTGCACTAAAATTCATTTACAAATATGATAAAATGTGAATGTAACATTATCCTACTAATAAGTATGTATTAATGTTATTTTTGATTGAATAAATAGGATCCTCTTTGGTTGTCAAGAAACTTGGAAAGTGAAGTGTTTGTGATTCGTTCTAGGAGAAATTATTGTGACGGTAGCAGTAAGTAAAAAGAATGGGTGTTTTTGTATTTGACAAGATTGATTGAAGATGTGTGCAGTATCAATTCAGTACTTTCACTCGTGCAACTTGATTCGACCATACGCTTCGGCAATGTACTCTCCCGTGTAAATATTGCCAAAACAAAGCACGCTATGGTACGTTTCCAATTCAACTCATGAGCGGACACAGCGGCATGTTTTTGAATGAAATGTCACTGCTTTTGTCTCTTTTTTCAGATTCTTTTTGTTCTCCTTCATAAAGAATTATATAAAACCAAATCAACATCATCTTCTCTATCTCTCGTTTCTTCAAAATAGGCTACCTTGTTTTGTAGTTCAACCATTATTAAAATACAATTAGCTATTCATAAAAGCAGTATCCTTGTTATTTCTTTTACTACTTGTTGGGGAATGTTCCTTTTATTCAAATAAGTATAAAAGGTTAACTCTTGGTTGTTATTTTTTGATGATATAATCATATTTAATATTATTTTTAAAATTTTTCTCTCATAATATTATGAATCTAAATTTAAAATATTGTATATATATGTATTAAATGATTTATCCTTTTTTATTATCATAAAAACTATTAACTTTATGTTCTTTTATTTTCTCTCATTTTCTTATTCCTAAACAAGCCAGTAACATTTAATTGTTTGTAAGATTTTATTACACAACAATATATTCTAGTTAATTAGATGGTAGATGATTTGTGGATATGAATGCATTGAACTTTAGGCAGTCAAATTTTATAAAGAAAGCTAAAGAAAAGCGACATGATATACAAAGTATGAAACATTATACAATTCTTTCATATTATTTATTAATCTCTAGGACATTAGAACTCACACATTTTATAATGGACATACAACAAGAGATAAAAAATTAAATTTACTTGCAACTTAACTTGCATGTATTGCATATGACATTATATACAGAGAGAGAGAGAGAGAGAGAGAGAGAGAGAGAAATATTATGTCTTTCAAATTCAATATAATGTAACTCTAACATAAAGTATTGATGTAAATCACATACATTTATAAGAAAGATTAAGTGTACACAGAACTTTACTCATTTGATATGTAATCGTCTCTATTATAAGTGATAGATCATGTCTTTTGAGCTCAATGAAGATCAAAAACATAACTTATATATGAAATAGGTGTGAATAGGAGAATTCTACGAAAAAATCAACTTAGCTAGAGTCTAAAAATGCATAATCCCAACATTTAAAAGCTGAAGAATATGAATTGGAAAAGCACTTTCTATCGAATAAGCTTCATGCAAGTGTTGGTTTAGGTTAAAGAAACTTGAGGTAAACCAATGAAGACAACAAGGAACTTTTATGGAAAGGATTGAGAGAAAGTACATAAAATTCTCACCAAGTTTAGAATAAATCGATCATAGCAATCATATTCATAGGCTAAAGTAAGCTACTAGCTATAGCTATAGGTTAGCTATAGCTTGTTTCCACATGCAAGGCTTCTAAAAGTTTAAACGTACTCTTAACATGCAAGTAATATTGTGTCTTTCTCCATTGATTCTCTCTTTTTGGCAAAATTTATGCTTAAATTAATGCATGCTAGATAGGATTCACAACTCTTTCGTAATATATATTTGTTAAAAGCTACAAGTGATTACCAAGTCTTAAATTATTACTATTGATTGCTTAACATTGACCTTCATTACTTTTGGTTAGATTCATTGAATTATATATTTACCCATCCCTTAAGAATCGAAGAGATCCCTTGCCTAAACATTCTAGGATTCATCATGAATGCATTCGGATTAAATCAATTTCATTATGCTACTTTCAATATGATTGTTTGTTTAAAGGAGATGTTATATAAAACTACTTAGTTTTTTTTTTAAGAGTTTAATTTTTCTTTGATATCAATATAAAACGTTTTACATTATCATTGAATAAGAAGATATCACATTATTGTAAAAAAAAAAAAGTAATTCAAAAGTTTCAACTAACAATAAAAATTTTTTTTAATAGCTTTTTTAATAAAATAGTAACACATAAATGAATAAGAGTGTAAAATTAATTTACACTTATAATAGATTGAATTATTTTTTTGAAAAAAATAAATAGTAATATGTTAACGGTGAAATTTAATATATCCAAATCCTAATTAATCAAAGCAGTTCTTAAATCCTCTAAATTATATTCCAATTTTGCAAATAAAAGGCAGATTCAGAAAGTAAAAAAAAAAGGTAATGAATAAAGTAATTCAAAAATCTTTATCAATGATAAATTTTTTTTTTAACAGTTTTTTAATGAAATAATAATACATAAGTGAATAATAAAATAAAATTGATTTATACTTATAGTAGATTGAATTATTTATGTATAAATAAGTTACTTTATTCCGGTAAAAGTATCAATCTCACGCTCAAAATTCCATTTTTTTTTCTTTTACCTGGTCTCTCGGTGATTATTTTAGATACTTTTTTTTTTTTTACTTAATCTGCCAGTGATTATTCTAAACACTAGCACAAAGGATGAATTGCGACTTAATGTATTTTAAAAGATCTTACTAAAAAAAATAATTACCAACATGTACTCTTAACATTATATTAAATTTCTTTTACATTCAAATTCTTCAGATGATATCCCGAAAAGTTACTTTATCACAATAAATTTCAATTATTAGTACAAAGACAAATTCTAAGACCAACTATTCTTAAAAAAAAAAAAAAAAAAGAAAGAAAAATAGCGCCACTCACCTCTTTATATTTGCGTATCTAATAAAAAATATTATTCTCTTGATAACTAAAATTATGTAAACCTTTTTGTATATTATATCTTGTTTTTTTTCAATACCCAATTTCATTTGTTTGTGAACATCAAAATCACCAAGCATTGGCTACATGTTTCCAAACAGATCAAACAACAATCTACTCATAAAATCCCAACCGTCCATGCACCCCATTTTATCCGATATCCAATCACGACATCACACGTAGGACAAATACCCACACATTATAGATGCCTCATTTCATGAACCAGACATGTGGACCCCTCATGTCATCTCCAGCCAAGACCACCTTCGTTTAACGGTTCCTCTCAAACATTTTCCGTCAATTAACGCCCTAAATACTAACGCCGTTATATCTTCCCCCCATATAAATACCGACCACCTTGAACTCTTGCTCTCTCTCTCTTGTTTGTAGTTTCCGATTTATGGTCTCGCCTTAGCTCAAAACCGTGAATCCCGAATTCCATACTGTCCGTTTTTTTCATCCCAAAATATCGCTTCGCCCCAATTTATCGCCGGCATTTGTACGTTTCTTACACAAATTTCTGCTCAGAGTCTTTCAATTTTCAGCTGAGCTGAGCTTCAGGAACGTGAAGTACTCTGCCATTTTCTCTCTGTTCATTCATGGAAGTTTCTTCAGCGGCATTCAAGGGATTTTTGACCGTTCATTAATGCCCTTGTTTGGTGAGCGAAGAGTTATTGATTTTTGCAGGATTCTATTCTGTTTTCCTTGTTTGGAGCCTGGGAAAATGAAAAGCTAGAACAGAAAACTGAAAGAAACTCATTGTTCTTTCAAGTGTTTACAGCTTGATACAGCTGGCTTTCTTCAAGGAGGATTGAGTAATAACAAGGTAAAATCTCTTCATTATCCATTTTCTATTTCCAATTTTCGTTTTTCAATGTGATTTGTAATTTTCCCACACTTTCTCTGCATCCAAACAGGGCAGTAACAGTTTCTGGAAATTTTGTTTTCACTATAATTACCAACACGAATGCGCTTCAGTTTCATTTTGGAAACAATTTTCACATTTGCTTTTGATTGTTGATTTTAAAGTTTGCATCTTTAGTAATCCCCTTTTTCTTTTTGAAATGGAATTTGGTCAGCTGGTTGGCTTTGAAAACGATGGGAAAAGAGCAAGTTGCGCTGTAGATGATATGGATTTTTGAAGCATCAAGCAGAAGACTGAGAGATTCACCTGTCGCTGTGTGGCTGTGCAGAGACAAAGAACCAGAAGCAGTTGAGGTTTGCTTGGTAAGTCGTTTTCGAATAGTAATGGCAGTATTGAATTACACTTTTCAGTAATCTGCAATTCCTTCTTCTCCATCCTCTTATGCTCCATCTCACACCATTTTCATCTTCTTACAAACAAAATTCCTAAATTCCATTTTTGCTCTTCTCAATCAAAAAATGAAAAATCCACATAAAAATTAATTTTACTGTACGTAAAGCATAAGCCGCAAACTGTCTTACTCAATTTGAGTTTTTTTTTTAAATTTATTTAATCCAGGGGGGGCCATACATTATGCCAAAAAGGCGAAAAGAGAGTTGGAATTTAGGGGGCTTGAATCCTTTAATATATTCTTGATCTTTAGGACAGGATTACTGATTGAATAGTAATGATAATGTTTCTTGTTAAACACAAATTTATTATAATCATGTGAGTTTCATGTACAATTAAACCTATTTTTAATTTTTTAAGAGTTGCAATTTTTTTTATTCAACTTGTAAATTTAATATTATTTTCATTAAAGATTATTGAATATTGATTTTTGTTGAAAGGCCATTGAAGAGTCGGTGAATCTCATTATAAAAAAAATATATTCTCATAATGTCATGTGTCTATTTTTTTTTTTTTTGTAATAATATTGAATATTTAGATTTTTTTTTTTTTTTCATATGGCTAAACGTGTGAGAAAGAAACTAAAGAAAGGAAGAATGAAGAGACTTTGGTTCTTTATTTGGATTTGTGTAGGGTAAAGCAAGCGCATAGTATGGTAAGGTTGGTCACACTAAGAAGACCGAGTTGGAGAGAAGAAGGCTTTCCTTCATTTTGTTTGTTTCTGCTTTAAATAATTGACCCACTTATTTAATTTTTCTTTTCTTCTTTTGGGATTTTGATATCGCTTTCATTCATGCTCTGATCCCGAGTCTCATTGAAGATTGCTTTTTCTCTTTTATCTCTTTTTCTAGGACCATTTTGTTCCCCTTGAAGATGATGTTTGCTTCAAATTCCATTTCTTCTCTTCTCTTAGTTGCTTTCTGACTTCCTTCTCTGTGGGTCTCCTTTGGTTTGCTACCTAACATGCTCTTATATCTAGCCAGTCCCTCCCACTGTTTTATTTAATCAAAGTGATCCCCACACCATTTACCCTCAATCTTTTAGCATTCACAATTCTTTTATATATTCATGGAAATTGAATATATATTTAAGATAAGATTGATGCCTTTTGTAATATATATTTAAATTTAAAAAATAAACCTTGATAGAATTAAGAGAATATTATGAAATATGACTCTTTCTAACAATTTTAATATTTTCATATTTATAAAATCCTCTCTTAAAAATGAAAAATTATATAAATTTTAAACATTTGATCGTTTTTAATTTTTCATTTTTGGTTGGCTCTATGTGCTCTTTCCAGAGAATGAAAGAATTTTGTCCTGCACTCTTCAATTCATAGATAGACCAAAATGGTGAAATTGAGAATTAAATGCTTCGTTTTGTGTAGGTGCAAGAAAAGGGCTATATTGGTAGGGAGTAAAGATGTTTACATGCATAGCTTGTACGAAGCCAACGGCGGACGAGGATAAGGAAGACGAGGGGGGCCGTGAGAGTGGCACGCCGAGCTCAAAAGATGCCGTCAAAAGCCTGACGGCGCAGGTCCATAATCCCACCCTCATTAACTCTCTTTCCTTCACTTAATTTTTGCTTTTTCTGCTTCTTTTTCCATCTTGGTGAAAACAAACAAAATCATAGCTCCATTAAGCCTTGATATGGTGGGGACCATTTTTGGAATATAATGCGCCCACTTATTTACCCACACACAAATCTATATTTAGACGTAAAAATTAATAATCTATATTCATTTATTGCAATTTATTTACTTTCATTTAATAAACTATAAATGTGTGTGTTTTATAAATTTATGCCTTATTAAATGAAAATAAGTAAATTGTAAATGGTAAGTAAAAAAAAAATTTATTCACTTTCCACCACTGATTTCTAAATGCACATTTAGACATAGTTGGTGGAGCTCACCTCTTATGAGGCTGATAGACTGTATCGATCAAAATAACATCATTTACTCACTTATTTGAAATATGAGAAATAGTAAGAAAAAATAGGTGTAGAAGATAGCACTGCAGTGGAGTATAATTTGGATGATGCCATTTTGTTTGGTCCATTTGCTGTTGAAAATGGTCCACTCTCCCTTCTTGTATTGATTTCCTCATTGATGAGCATGTGGTACCAAGGTGGTGACCCAACATGACCATCATACACCAATCAAACTTTTGCAGTGTCTTACTCTTTGTAGAATTTAATAAATCATGGAACCCAGCCACTCATCATTTTCTATCTATAATTCTACATTTTCACTTATGTCAAGTATTTTGTAACTTAATGTGCCAAAGGGTAAAAATATAATTTTATAAGATTACTGTGTGTTTATATTCCTAATCCCTAGTTTTTTAATGAAATGATCTTGGTCAAAATTTTGTAACGTGCAATTTGGAAAACAGTAGTGGGAACATGTTTGATATTCAGCAGTTGATGTTGAGAAAAGAAAAGATACCTAATATAGAGGAGTCTGCCATATGCGTATCTTAAGTGTGGCCCATCCTTGAATTCTTGTCGACCCACTGTTTTTCAAAAGTTTACTATAACATGTTAATGCTGAGATAAAAAAAAGGAATATTCATCAGTAGGTCAAAAGCTAACATTTTATATCAGTGACAGCCAGCCCTGGAAAAGCTTGTTACTATTTCTTGTAAATCTTAAACCAATAGACTTCACTCTCTCTCTTTTCTATTAATTATAGCTTCATATTATAGTTACCTTCACTTGCACTTCTTCCTTATCACTCAATGTTAGATGAAGTTTTTCTTACAAGATAGGCATCTTGTTTGGAATATCATAATCATAATAGGAATTATTAATTTTTGAGTTTATTTTATTCATTTAATGTCTTGAATTTGTGACTATGTATTAGTAATTCTTATATAGAAATCCAAAAAAAAAAAAATTACTTATTATGAAATTAAGTAAGATTTTTCCTTTTTCAGAAGAAGGGATTGTTTGCAAGGCAATATCCTGACATTTGGCAAGTAACACTTGGATAAAACTTTGTGGAAAATGCATTACACATTGTAGGGAAGTACAATCTCCAGCTGTAAAGTAGAGCTATCCTGGTGTAGTGAAAATGACCTAAGCCTGAAACCTTAGACTCCATTCAGTTTCCATTCAGAATTACTTTTTCAATTATATTTTGGAACACTTCCAAACTTGGTTTCCCCACTGCTTTCTTGTTTGCCATTCAAGATGCACACTTCTGTTCACTGTTGTCATTCCAAGTGGATTTCCTTCACCATACAATTATTTTACTAATTTTTTTCTCAGCATTTTTTATTTTTTATTTTTAAATAATAATAGTCTTAAGAAGATTGAGATTTTAATTGCATGATTGGAATTTCCCTTTGTGGCGAGCAGAGAATACTTGTCTGTGAATCATTGGCTTTATGTAATCATAAAGGAAAGGAATATTTGTAGGAGGCGGATCTACATTGTTAATACTGTTCTCAAAGCATTGATATATCTATGAAATAATGGAAAGCACCTTTAAATTGTTCAAATCCACGTAGATAAAGCTTTAGCCACACACCACCCGATATCTCCTCAATCTCAAGGTCTCTGCCACTATGATTATCAATTTTACAACCTTTTAAATAATATTAATTTGGATTTAAAAAATGTTATCTATACTTTTATCCATTTAGAATTTATTTTACAATCATACACAAAACATAATTAGAATCAAATTAATCTCACCTATTTTAAAACGGTCGGAATTGATGTGTTTTTAACTATATGATATGTGTATGATTAAAACGAGTTGTGAGTAAAAAATATAAATATGCTATTATTTAATTTAATATTGTTAATATAAAACTTTTTACAGAATGCATGAGGGAGAGACTCACATTAATAAATTAGAGTTTTTACTGTAGAGTAGTAATGCTTAACAAATTCTCTTTTACATATAATTGGATCAAAGTTAAATGAATGATCCAAAGTGATAAAATATTACTTGTCCTAAAAAACCTTAAACTCCATTGCTAATGAAAATTGTTGTGATCTTGGTGAAATGTCTAAAGTTTTCAATGTCTAAATCTCAATTCATATTGGATTATATTGTGTGATGTGCAGATAAAGGATATGGCTCTGAAGTTTTCAGGATGCAAATCCTCCACAGGAGCGTCCTCCAGTGGCTATAAGAAAGGGCACAGACCTTATTACCCAGACTTTGATACCATATCAGAAGGGGTACCATACCCTTATATTGGAGGTGGTGCAAGCACAAGTTCAACACCTGCATGGGACTTCACAAGCTCAAATCATCCTGGTAGATATGATCCTAGATTTGCAGGGTCATGGACCCCTAGAGCACGTGACTCGGCTGCTCAGTCATGTGACGTAGTGTTAGAGGATGAGGATGAGCCCAAGGAGTGGATGGCACAGGTGGAGCCTGGGGTTCACATTACTTTTGTGTCTCTTCCTAATGGTGGAAATGATCTCAAAAGAATTCGTTTCAGGTATGCTATCAACTGTGGAGTATGAAGCTTGGTCTTAGTTTTTTATCAAAAATCCCAACTTGAAATATCGAAAACACAATGACACTTGTAGGCCTCACTCAGAGTAATCTTTACACAATCGTAGGCCTCACATGTCCTCCTGCAAAGCATTGTCATTATGAGGCAACCAAATTATAGGCTCTTCTGGTTTATCATTAAAATAAAACTACATTCATTTTCTTCACAACATTATTTACAACATATTTGATAGAATCATATTTAAATTGATTCTACTTATTCAATTTATTCATATTATGGCAAGTTATGCTACATTTGCATGACTTGTCTTAATGGACTATTAGGGAGGTATGAGATATTCAGTTGTCATCTCACACCATAACGTATGGATGAAGCTTGTACTAAATGCATTTCCTTTTTTGCCAGTTGTGCATGTAATTAATTGCTAGAAGCATTTCACGTATCGTGGGCCTTCTAGTGCAACTATGAAAAGTGTGCACATTAGAAGCTTTAGATCTTAATGAAAATATTTTAGAATCCAGTTGTTGAAGCTGTAGGAAGCAGAGACTGACAATAATTAGCATTTGAATTTGAAGCCGAGAGATGTTCGATAAATGGCAAGCTCAAAGATGGTGGGGCGAGAATTATGATAGAATCATGGAACTCTACAACGTCCAAAGATTCAACCGACAAGCTCTAAACAGTACTCCCGCAAGGTCTGAGATGGATGAGGTAAATCAACTAAAACTCCACTCTAATAACCTTTATCAATGAAACCTCGTATTAAATATTTAAATTGTGAATCACACCATGTGATGTGACTACAATATTGCATTGCAGCAAGAGTCAAAGCTGCAATTTAGACAAAATTCGAAACATATTGACTGTTATCTTCTGTATTGGTCTGCAATTTTCCTCAACACAACTGCGTTTTAAATCCTAATTTGTATATCTGATTCAACTTGGTTTTCTGAAACTATATTGTCCTTGAACAGCCAAGAGATTCTACATACACAAGACTTGGGAGCCCAAGGGCCTCAGAGGCAAAGGAATGGACACCAAGGAGCCACTATAGGCCCCCAGGAAGCAGAGGATATTACCCTTCTGAGCCAATGGATCACTTCCATGGAGGTTCATCCATGGAGCCACCGCGTGCTACAACATCATCTTCTAGAGACGGGCCTTCTTATAGCAATGCCACCGCCAGTGACATGGAGACTGAATGGATTGAGGAAGATGAGCCTGGTGTTTACATTACTATCAGACAGTTGGCTGATGGTACTAGAGAGCTTCGGCGTGTCAGATTCAGGTAATGTAATTTATGTCTAAACATAAATTCTATTTTTACGAAGCTTGGACACTAAAACGGATTCTTGACATATCAAAATCTAAAAAACGTAGGACACCATATAACATGCACGTACATTAAATATGAAAGTATCAATACTTATATCATAATATATTTAAAACATGTTAGAAATGTGTTTAAACATAATTACAAGGTATTTATAAATATCAAATCTTAAATTTTGCATTTTTTTCCTGAGTACTATTTATTGATGATAGTATTATTGTGCTGATATTGGTATCACTGCCCAACACATGTCTGATACAAATATATCTCTTTTTTTTTTTTTTTTTTGACATAACTGTATTGAAATGAATGATCATAGGAACATAATCAAGTAGTGTATGTTGTGAATTGTTATTGAAGATTTCAACTTAACCGAGAAAATCTCGTGTCTGCAGCCGGGAAAGATTTGGAGAGGTGAATGCAAAGACTTGGTGGGAGGAGAACAGAGATAGAATACAAGCTCAATATCTTTGAACTCCTCTTTCTAATCTATATTTCATTGCCTCAGACAAGTTGAGAGTGGATGTCCAAAACAGGTGGAATCCCCAATTTTGTTCCTTAGATATGTAATGATTGTGAGTCTATACAAAAAACTGGCTTCACACACTGTCATCTGACAGTGCAAATCAAGGATCTATTTTTGCTGGCGACTCCATTTTGGACAGGGACCAGTCGCCAAGGTTAGGAGGTCTCATCTTCCATTATATTTTCATATTTTTTTATCCCCTCTATTATGGGAACCTTTGTCATCACAGTCACTGTTTCATTAATTATTACCATTTGTTGATTTTTTTCCTCATCCGGAACTCTCAATTCTGCTAATCTTTGGTTACGTTTTGTATTATTATTATTTTATTTTAACCGAGCTGTTGTGCTTTTCTGACTATATAATTGCATAGCTAACACTTTGAATGGTTCAATTCATATGACTATTTTGAATTCGTCCGAGGCACATGAACTGTGCTTAGTACTAAGTAAGAAAATCCTGATTTCACTTTATTATTTGCGTTAGCCTTTCATAAAAACTTAGTTTTTCAAGATCGTACCATAACGAAACCCTTTAATTAATTCTTTTAAATAAAACTCACTTCCTTCTTTAGCAATCAGTTCATCATGGGGCTGTTCAATCTCTTTTGTTATCAGCATAGGACTAGAAAAATGTATTACAACTACTTAAGAGTCCAGCAAGTATTTAGCAAATACAACGGAATCCTCAGATACCTCAATCTAAATGATCATGAGAAGAAAATGTATAATGTTTTGCAGAACTTCTAAGCCCTCTCCCTTCGGCCGTTAAAACAAACAGGATAGTTAACTTTATATTATTGAGATAGTTATTGTAGAATTATGTAAATAAAATAGGTGGTTATTTGTTTTACATTATTTAGTAATTGTCTGTCTCTCTCTCTATTAGACTAGATAATCTATTCCTTATTGGACTAAAGATTAAAATTTTATTTGTTAATTATATCTTTTAATATAAATTAAAATTTTCTAACTGAGGATTCTTTCAAACCATTTACAAAATCTCTAAATTTAAGATACATCAGAGTTCTCACATTGAGGGGCCTCTCCTTTTTAAAGTTCTAATTCTTTTTTCTGACTTACCCAAAACAACCTTGATTTCACAGATTAGTTCTTATGGTTGAGGGGGGGGGGGGGTTGTGATAATAGATGCGGTCATAGTACTGGAGGCCATAGTAATAATCGTCTTTATTGTACCCACTGCAAGAAGCCTGGATACACATAGGATTGTTGTTACTTTCTCCATGGATTCCCAAAGAAAGGGAATAAATCAACAAATGTTGCACAATTTGAAAATGAGATAAACAATAAGAATTCTCAATCTGATGTATCATTGGACTTTAAGTATAAACAATTTCTTTAATTTAAGGCCTTCCTTCAAGCTCAATCATCAACAACTACTACTTTCATTGGTAATTTTACAACTTGTCTATCACAAACACATGATTCATAAATCCTAGACCCTGGCGCATCTCATCACAACTGGTAACCGATCTCTTTTTACCCATATAACGTTTCATGTCTCTTCTCATACAATTACTTTAATAGATGGCTCTAAAATCATTGCTAAAGGCATAGGTTAAACCAAACCAAGTTCATCAAGTCCTCTTAAATTTGTTCTCTTTGTCCCTGATTCTCCTGTTAATCTTATTTCCATCAATCAACTTATCCATTCTTTAAATTATTCAGTTACCTTTACTGCTAATTCCTTTTTTTGTGTAGGAGTAGGGTACGCGACAACTAATTAGCACTAGAAATGAGTCTTGTGGATTATATTATGTTCATCCAACAACTTCAATAGCATGCTTTGCATCTGAATCTCTTGAATTGCTTCACCAACACCTTGGTCATCCAAGTCTTTTAAGTTTCAAAAAATCTATCCCCATTTTTCTAGTTTATAGTTTTTAAATTGTGAGTGGTGTCAACTTGATAAACATGTTTGTTCACCTTTTCTAAAAAGAATCAATAATAGGGCTAAGTCTTCATTTTCCATTATCCATTCTGATGTTTGGGATCCAAGTCGAGTTATTTCATCTTTAGGTTTTCATTATTTTGTTACTTTTATTGATAATTATTTTAGATGCACTTGGTTATATTTAATGAAAGATCATTCATAATTATTTTCTATTTTTGTGTCCTTTTCTAAGATTAAAAATTAATTTAACAAGTCTATCCAAATATTGCGTAGTGATAATACTAGAGAATATTTCTCAACTAAATTTTCTTCTTATCTATCCTCTCATGGTATCTTACATTAATCTATTTGTTCTCATACCCGTTAACAAAATGGAATTATGGAACATAAAAATCATCATTTAATTGAGACAACCGCACCCTCCTACTACATTATAATGTTCCTATTCAATTTTGGGGTGATGTCGTTCTCACTGCTCATTATCTCATTAATTACATGTCATCTTTTGTTTTCAATGATTGAGTACCTCATGATATCTTATACCCTAATGAAACTCTTTATCCTATTCCCTTTCCTGTCTTCGGTTGTATCTGTTTTGTTTATGATCTTTCTTTGGGTCTCGACAAAATGTCTACTAAAACTATCAAATGTGTCTTCTTTAGGTATTCTCATCTTAAAAAAGAATACAAATGCTACTTTCCAATGTTGAATCGTTATTGTGTCTCAACAGATGTTACCTTCTTTGAAACATCTCCATATTTCACCACATCCATCGAGTCCTCCATAGTCTTTGAAGTTTTACCCACCCTTCAATTTGCCTCTTAAGACCACCAATTTCTAAACTCTAAGATCAACAGCCTCCACTTCTCACTTACCATCCACGTCCTCGCATGGTAGACACTGAAGAAACTCCCATTGAAATACCAAATGACTCACCTTCTGTCCAAACAATTACACTACCCCCAGATCCTCTTGATAGCTATTGACGGTGAAATCTGGTTTTGGGTCAAACTCTAGTCAATGGGAAGGATTCTTACGGGACTCAAACTGTTTTCGGTTGATGAAGGTCGAGAATGAATGAGGTGAACAGGGGAAAAGCAGCGAGAATGCAGTGTTTTTTAACGTGTTTAGGCCAAAGTCAGACAGCATCGGTCCCTATGTCCATGGTAGCGTTTTATTTATCTAAGAAGAGTTTTACAAAGCTTTGGTATAGCTATTTCAGCCTATTCTACAAGGATTCTCCGCCTCTTATTTATAGAAGCTGGGAGGTTACAAGTGTAATTTTATATGCTATAAATAAGTTTCATCAAATATTAAATGTACAGGACAATATAAAATAATGCAAATCAGCTTCTACAGGTTACTTTCTGTGGGGTGGGTCCCTTGTCTGTGGGCTGATGTAAGCTTGTCTGGTGTTCTATCTCGTTGAGCTCTTGGCTGGGCAATGCATGGCATCTCACAAGCTATTTTTGGCTTAGGGTGGTTGCTAGCTTTGAGCGAGGTCAAACTTGCACTTATCGAGGCGAGCTCGAATTAGGTAACTCGTTTCTTAGCGAGCTAGACCTCTAATTTTGGTCTTTTTGCATCTCGATCTCACAATTAGTGAGATGGCACTTTCTTGACAACCTTAATGAACTGAACCTCTTTTGCTTGGACTTAATCTACTGCTGGGCCTTTTCCAACCCTCTTCGTAGAATCGAATACTACTCATAACATTAAGCCCCCTAACTTTCAGCTCACTTTGCAAATTAAGAGTTGAATAGTTTTGCTAGCAAAGGGCCTTTCTTATGGATTTTTGTGCAGTTAAAGTCTTTAGTTAACTTGTCATTTCATCTAATCTAGGCCATACCTCCTGCTACACGTGCCTCATACCTGTTAGCGAGTCAGCCTCATTTTCCCCCCAAGGCATTCAATGTAAGTAGTTGGGAGTTCTTCTAGACGCTTTATTGAAAACAAACTACTCTTATTTAAGACAAAGGAAGTCTTCTTCCCCTTTTCAGAAATTTCGATGGGAACCTTAGATGAGCCACCCATTCTTCTGATGGAGAGCTTTTCTTGGAGAGATGTGCATGGTTTGCCGCATAGGAAGCCTTTTCAGGAAATTCTCTTTCTTCGAAAATGAGGGAAGATCTCATGTAGATCTTGGATTATTTCCCCATGATGATGCCGCAGGGTTAAACCTTTCCAGCTACTCCGGCTTGTTTTCTTTGAATCTTCTGTACTAGGTAGAGAGCTGGAAATGAGTTCTGAACCAAAAAGGGTGGCAAGGGAAAGAGTTGAAGAACAAGTGTGCTTGTTGATCCTTTCACTGATTGGGGCTCTTCCCTAAGGCGTCGATCTTTCTTCTAGAATGTCATGGCTATAGGTTTCTTTTGATTTGTATTTTGAATCTTGCCGTGTAAATTCATCTCGTTAAGGCTTTTAATGTATGAATGAACCATTCTTTATGATTCTTGCATGTTGTATTGAACATCTTGCATATTTCAGATGATAGTATGAATTTTTGCAAATCATAGTAAGATGATATATTTGAATAACCAAT
>JANHAO010001247.1:0-34134 GCA_026873985.1 Saraca asoca
AGGAATCAATGCCACTCTTGAAGTGTTGTGAAAGATGGTCCCGAAGAAGAGAGAGAAGGAAAGACTGTGTTTTTAACGTGGTTCGGCTAAATCCGGGCGGTACCGGACCCTACGTCCACGGCGGAAGTTTTATTGATAGTTTTCAAGAGTTTTTGTTTACAAGATTGGCCCCTTCCTTCTTGCTAACAAAGCATTCCTATTTATAGAGGAAGGAGGGATTAAATGCTAGCTACAATTGTGTTACATCAATTAAATAAGAAAAGACACTAAGAAGTCTGTACCCCGGCCATAGGCTGCGGAGCAGGCTTTCTTAGGCCGACATATAGGCTCGTAGCCGTTATTGTGTCAGGCAAGGTGCTCTACTGGTCTCAAGCGAGAGCTTTTTAGGGATGCCGCTAGGCTTACCATAGCGAGGGGGCGAGTGCGAGTGGAGCGGTCGCTGGGTCGACGCTTGAGCCCATTGCCGTCGAGTCGCGCTGTCGCTGGAGCGTGGCCCTTCGAAATATGGTCGAGCCGGGTGAGCGAGACAAAGTTTGACACTCGTCGTTGAGCTCCCGAAGGCCCTTCGCTAAAGCCTGAGGACTATTCCTCGATTCCTCGGGGATTCGTCCGCACGAGACTATTTTTAGTGTACAACAAGTTCTTATGTGATCTCTTCTTGTTTACTTATGTCTGACAGGACTTTGACGGAATAAACATCTTTCAACCTCATTCCTTTGACTTGTCTATCAATGATAGCTATAGGCCTAACCTCATAGGTTAACTTTGGCCTTAAATTATTAGGAATCTATGGGAGTATGTGACTGTCATTTGAGATGTACTTCTAGAGCATGGATACATGAAAAAGGGAATGGATCCCATCCAACTTTAGGGTAATTCTAAGCGATAAGCCCTAATGTAGCATGGGTTGAGCTTGCATGATTTTTTGAAATGCATAACCCCTTTCATAGGGGATATTCTTAAGAAGACCTGATCCTTTAACTAAAATTCAAGTGATTATCCCCTCTTGTTCGCATAAGTTTTTTGTCTATTCTGAGTTGTTAGGAGTCAATCTTGAATGATTTAAACTTTCTCTAAGGCATCATGGGCTAGTTTTGGTTCCAATATTACGCTTTCACCCATTTCAAACCACCCAACTAGTGTTTGACACTTCCTCCCATATAATGTCTCTGATGATGCCATCTAGATATTGCTATGGAAACTATTGTTGTAGGCAAACTCTTTGGGAAAAATAGATCTAGACAAATCAAATATGCCAATCGTATGCATCATGTATACGTAACAAAAATTTTAAATTTTTTCCAAACCTGAATCATGTTGTTACTAATTAATCCATAAAGTATAATTTAAACAAACTATGAACTAGTAATTTAAGTTATACCTTCTTGAAAGTAGTTTTTGAAATTCTTGATCTCTAAATTTGAATTTGAACTCCAAGGAATTCCATGAACAAGCCCCATGATCACTCCTTCGAATTGTATCCAGACAACTCCTTTGGATTAATCTCCAACACTAATGGTGATCCACGCGAGCCAAGTTGATTCAAAATCTCTACCAAATTCAAATAATTAGCAAAGTAGGTAATACAACTCAGCTTAAGGGGTACTAACTCTCCAAGAATCAATATTCACTAGGGCAGGGTTGAGTGTTTGAATACAAAGAGGAGATAAGTGAGATTAGAAAGAGAGTTGGTACATAACACATGTGCTTGGGTTAAACGACAATTGTGCATTTGGTTTGGCTTCTCTTCCTTAAATAGGAGAGTTTGGAGCATAAGCAAGAGTGTGGAAGCTTCACGAGTGGTGCACAAACTAGGTTTGCACAACTAGTGCAATCCTTTAGACCCAAGGAGTCTATACTCCTAAACCTAATGCTCCCTTTTTTGTGTCCAATAAGCCCAAACACTTTTCTATGAGTTCAAACTCATAAACTCTCTTTTTGTAATCATCCTCTAATTATTTTAATTAATTTAAAATAATTTCTAAGTGAGGAATCATTTTTTTGTTGTAAATCTCTTCTAACATTAATATAAATGTTCTCTAATATTCAAATATCAACTAGGAATTTCACTACTATTAAATAATTATAATCTTTATTAGAATTATTAAATCTTTGATTAATTAACACTTCTAATCGTATTAGAATACTTAATTAATCATTTCAAAATTTTAAAATATTCATCCGATTCAACTCTTGAATTCATAGGATTTTGCATTCTAACCTTCCTTTGACTTTGGATCAAAGTGATTTTATTATGTATAACCCATTAGGTTTCCATGCATGTTGGCAATGAATTCTCTTACAAACTTCTACAAACTTAATTGAATTAAAACTTCTTTTAATTCAAACGCAATTTCTCCAAATTGTTCAAACAAATTCACAAATGAAGATTGACTTCTAGCAAAGTATCATGACCACCTAAATGCCAAGAATAGAATATTTGGAAATCAAATCTTTTATGATAAGATGTTAGTGTGTAATTCAATTCCTTCATCTTTTGATATTCAAATTGGAGTAAGGGTAAAATTTAAGTGTTAACCTTATGAATGTCTAATCTAGGGTCCATATGTTATCTCACAATCATTCATACATAAGCTTATATTTTGATCATTATACGATCATCAAAACATTTTAAGGATATTTTTCCTTTATTACCAAAAAGGATGAATTCTCTCTTGATCAATCACTACCTTCATGTAGTTCATGGTGTATCCAAAGTTATTTGTATCTACTCTTTCAAGAGTGCAAGCTTAGAATAAAATCAAAATAGACAAGTCCATACATAAGACATTGTGTTGATCTCAAGTTTAAGAATCAATTACACCACTTTTCATTTGAGAAGTCCATTGACACATGGTAACTTCCATATGGTTTCTCAAGGCGGGTCAATCTTAATATATGTTTTCTAACATATACCATATGTTTGTCTAGATATCTCTATATTAATTAGTGTATGAGATCATTGCATTTTTTCAAAGAATATAACATAACATATGTTAGTTTATTCATAAATAACTAATATCTTGTTTTCTTAATTATTTCACAACTAAGAATATTTAGAAATTATAACTATATGTACAAATTATCTTATAATCATAATCTCTATTGTAATTTATTTGTATACAATTATAACTTCAAATACTTTATCTAAGATAAAATACATATATCAAACATATACATATTTAAGATTAAATTGACAAAGAGATCAAAACATAATGTTTTATTAAATATGTTAAGATATATAATATCTATACCACTGTAACAATTGTCTCTAGGACATTTTATACTAATAATTTCTCATTTGACCTAGTGCTAGTCACCCTTATATCTAATTATGATTTTTTTGTAAATGGTGTTCAAGATTCAGTTGGAACAAAGCCTTAGTAAGTTCTTACTTCTCACCAAGACAATAAAATCATCACCTACACATGATACTCAGTAATCATTTAAGTATGATTTAAATGCCAATGACTTCACTCACGATTTTACCAAGGATAAAGTTGTTGCCAATACGATGCTTTGAATTTGAGGACCAAAAATGCTGTGCAGAAGGCACCCATTGGAAAAGGGAAAAGTTTTATTTGGATTGTTCATGGAGGTCTAGTATGATGCAATCTGCTTGCAATTTGTGGGGAATATATTACAAATATCATAATTTTAGTCTTCGCCTTTTAAAATACCCTTGGAGTCAAAGAATTGCAACTCACAAGTTCTCTCTTCATTTTCCTTTGGTGTTTCCGTCATGCCTGTATTTGGTCGGCTTGATTTCTTGATATCAATTTTCTGTTGAAATTTCGAAGTTGGGAAGAGTGAAATCACTCCGTCATAACTCAATTTTCTGGATATCACCACAAGGTGACAACAAACATGTAGTTTGTCACTATGCTAAAGACAGAAGAATCAAACTAGGCAGTTTATTTTGCCATGCTTTGTAGTGAGTTTATATTATGTATCTCTGCTTCTGTCACTGTAATTGTACCTGCAAAGAGAGGAAAACGAAGATGAAAGCTAGGGAGTTTGAGTTCTTCAACTCTTGGGGAGTATTTTGGCTGATTTTGGTCAAACTACTCCATTGGTTAGCCTCTTAACAGCTTTTTAATTTAAAATTGAGTTTGTAACATACTTCTACCTTTCCAGGTTTAACATATGTTTTACAAATGTAAGAGAAATCAGTTTAACCTTGAGGTCAGAGTAATTTACTTTAATCCATATAACAAACTATAATAAAAAAATTCATTCAAGATAAAATGTCCGTTGGTTAAAAATAATAATGAATAAGAATCTGCAAACACGAAATTAATTAATTACAACTACCTAATAATTTTCTACTGTTGGCAATTAAAGGTGTTGGGAAAATATGAACTGATATAGGTATGTGTTTACACATGGTTAAGAAAAAAATGTTTGTACAAATTGTCAAAACTGGCTGAATCTAAAATCAGTCTTGGAAAGCTATTGACTATACCCCCTTGAAGCAGGTGTTAGTAGTTACCTATTCATGTTCAGTTATCTCCTTTCGTTTTTCTGTTTAAATGGTTACATGTATACCTCCTATAGTACCATTTGTATGTACATCATAATAACCACCCCGAGAGCCCCCTTTGAAGCTGGCAGAAGCATCCATTTATTGACTCAGAGGCTGAGCCACCAGAAGCACTTTTAAGCAACTCAATCTCTTGTATTCTCAACTCCATCAGGACTAGTAAGTTTTCCACAATGTTGTCAGGTTGTGCACTTCATAAGCAAAATCCACATCTTGAGAGCCTGCAAATACAACTAAACATCAACTCAGATATTCACTACTATTTGTAAACAGGACGATTTCAAGATGGAGATTTTACCTGATGATTCTAAGCAGGGCTTCAGAAGTGCACATACATCCACCGACAACCCGGGCAATTTATAACTTCTGCATGGTGCCAGATACAATCAACCCAAAGGACAAAGACCAAATGAAAAGCAATCTCTTGGCACTACAAAGCTTCCAGAGTAATTGATGCTTTGGTGAAAACAGAGAGGACAAAAGGCGCTTCTTCCCCAGGGTGTATAGTTGTAGGAACTATGGTGTATCCCCTTGGATCAGGTTCCAGAACCATTTCACATGATATTTCTCGAGAATTGACATAATCCGTCCCGCCAACTGATTCATGAAGGTATATATTAAAAGCAGCGCGTCGGCCACGAGTTTTGAGTATCCTCATTCCGATGTAAAACATAAGTGAATCATGACTAGACTGATAATTTCTGAAACCAGCTGTTGTTCTTGAAAAACCCACACCCTATAAACATGATGATACAATGTTAATCCAATAGATATTTTTCAAAGGAAAGCATTACTGAAAATCCAATGCTAATTTTACCTGAGTTAAGGTGATGAATACATGAATTGGAGTTGATGCATCTTGCCCAGTGGCTCTTAGTCTGAACTGTGGATTTTGATGCCATGTTTCATAATCCTGGCAGCCCCCAGCACTGTAACCACGCCATTGGCCATGAACAGAATAACGCATCTCTGGGGGGTAGATACGGCAAACATATATTGATCGAAAATGAATCTGAAAATCTTGCCACGACATCCAGAATATACCATCTTTTGACTGTTCAAAAAAGCAGAGTGGTCACCTTGTGCTATAAATGTCAACAACATTGGGTGACAACAGTTACATCAATAATCTGCTCATTCATGACAAAAAATAATTTAACATACATTCCAGAAATGGTGCCAAAAAAAAAAATTGCAATTTGCAAGGGATCAAAGCAAAAGAATAATTCCCAACAGAAACGCCAAGTTACTTACCAGTGGAACGTGCTTCAGCTTGTGCTTCATCCTATCTGTCCATTCAGGGGAGGAATCAGACCACGGCCCGTTCCACTCAACTTCGTTGGCCCATGGATTTCGGATCTGAACAAGTTTGTGGCCATCCACCTCTCTTACCTTGAATTGTATGTAGTGATGATAGTTAAAATTTATGATCATTAGGAACCTACTAAAGAAAAAAATTGATATTTTGCAATTACCTGCAATATAGAGTAAGCATGCCCTTGCACTATGCCACTAGAAGAGATGTGCACATCTGAACCCGAAGGACTTCCAGCACCAAGGAGAAACCCCTCTTGCTTGAATCGTAGCAATTGAGACCACAATCTACCACTTGCAAGGTCAATCTGAGCTTCAGCACTTCTCATGTCAATCTCCTCCCCTGCACCCCCAGTAAGGTCTACAAGAGCATCCTGAACAAGCCCACCTTCCAAAGCTTCATAAGAGCCATGCAACTTGGCATATGCCTTCTCCAATATAGAGACCCAAAGTTCATGCCCCTTCTTGCTGGTAGCAAAAGCTGGTTTACCCAGTGATTCACATGGAATCCAATCGTCAACAACAACGGGGACCCACTCACCCTATAGATCATGAATCAGAACATGCAATGATTAAAGTGCCAAAATAATAAAAGAACTGGCATGAAGCCAATATGATACATGTAATTAATCTCTTAAGAGAAATATATGATATCAATGTAAACACATTTTCATGTATAACAAAATTGATGCAAGCCAAAAAAAAAAAAAAATGAAAGGAGAGGAAGATTCATGCCAAAAACCTGTGTAAAAAACAATACAAGAACAACTATTGAAGGTACTTAGAGATTCAAGCATTCTAATACTAGCTTATGTGATAACTGCCCCTGTGGGCTATGTATTGTGGAAAAAAAATGATAGAAAGAGCTCATCAAGGGCCTCATACGTACTGGGACCGCTCTCAATTCCAGAAGTACATAGAAGGGTGATATTACCTTATAGAATTCACAAAGTGAGCTGTGCATGAGATTTGCAACACTAACAATAACTGCATCTTAATAACAGACAGGACTGCTTGATTTCCCATGAGAAATGAATACTTAAGCAATTTATATTCAACTAGTGAATAAGATGCAAAAATATATATATATATATATATATATATGCATGAACCCTAAATAGAAGTTTTCCTTGTTGCTAAAAATTAAAGAACTAATAATTATACCCTGCATCCATTTTTCTCATAATATACAACACTCCAAACGTGTGAAAATGATGCAGGACAAGAGTCATAGGGTTAGCAGGATTCTAGTATTACAAATAATGTAGGATTATAAGTTTAATTTATTTTCATAGACTTTGCTTTCTAGTTCATTTAGGAGTCTTTCAGTTTATATATATTTATTTATTTATTAGAGTTTGATTTCTAGTTTAATTAGGAGTCTTCTAGTTTATTTGAGAGTCTTGTTTCCCTAGTTTATTAGATGTCTTTTCCTATTCCTAATAGGAAAGGGTTTATGGCCTTATAAATATGTAATTCAGCCTATTGGCAAATCAGATTTCATAATAGTAATATTTCCTTTCAGGAGTTTCGTTTCTTTGAGAGCATCAAAGGGATTTTAACCACCTTCCACTACATTAGAAAAGCATTAAACAACAGAATTTACCATACTCTTTCTTCAGGAAGCTAGCTAATAACTACTGCCCAACTATATCAGTAATTCAAGTCAAGCAGCATGCAGTAAAACAGAATAAAATAAACCTTGGACTTTGATTCTAATAGTAGTTACTGTGCCCGTATAGATTGTTAGGAGAGCATCAGAACCATTATCATATTTCAAGCAAGACAAATAGGGCAAAAAAATACAAAATACACTTTTCACTTATGTGAAACTAATTAAAAAGAAAAAAAAAACTAATGACCAGTGTAAATTCTCAATCATATCTAGGAACAGAAGCACAAAATGATAAATGAAGAATAATTGCTGTGGCTACTGCTCTTTCTAATGCTTATTACCTGAACACAAAAGCGAACTGTGTAAATTCCCTCCTCATTATAACCTGGGGTGATAATCACTTCTGATATACGTGAAACCTCTGTCAGGACAGCAACAGCACTCAAGAACCAACAATCACCTAATCGGCCCTATTTGATTTACAGATTAACTATTCAGAGAAATTGCAAAAACCAACAATTATTCAAAAAAAAAAAAAAAAAAAACTTAAGAAGCATGCATCCATTGTCCAATTCTTTCATATGAAATGAAAAAGGTGAAACCTGACAAACATCAGAAGGATTTGCGGCGCCAGAAAATAAGCATGGATGGCAATCTAAACGGTTGTGGCTCACAATTTCACCTGGTCTCATCCACTCGGAAACAACCTATACAGGAAGCAAAAATAAGGTTGTAACATCTAATAAAGATATTTAAAAATAAAAAAAGAAAACTACCTGTAACTTTGCTGGAGCATTTTCAGGGTCCACAAATAATGATTGATCATTTGGAGGAAATTCCTGATCAGTAAAATGTGGTTCTCCTCTGGCTGAGAGTGCTTCTTTGACAGCCAACTCCACTGATCGCATCCGTTGGTTAATCTCTTCTTGTGTTTCGATTCTGGGTTTTCTAAACTTCCTGGCAAAGGAATCCACATCAACCACAACACCATCACGTTCTGACCTCCTTTTCCTCCCACTGGAATACTGACCATCCCAATCCACATCATCCCTATCATACAAATCTACATCAGCAGGATCACTGTCCCAGTCATCAACCTATTGAACAAGCATCAACAAGGTCAGTTAGAAAAATCTAGCAAACAAGATGTTAGACCAAACAGTATGATACTAAAGAAAGAATGAGGAGATATAACCGTACAGCTTTTTTGTTATGTCAGTAATTCTTATTTTTATTCCAATGAACTCCTTTAATAAAAATATAAATAATTAAACAAGACAGGAACATAAACATACCCTAGAGGGTGAATCAGCCCATGGCCAACTATCTTCATGAAAATCAAGTGCACCGAAGTCGGCTGAAGCCATCGCAGTATAGAGAGCAGAAATTTCATCTTCAGTTAAGCACCTGCCCCATAGAAAAGCATCCATAATATGCATCTTAGATTCAACTCCTTCACTATCAGATCTCCCAAATGCATCCATATCTGTAGGTGGTCTAACTCCCAACCAAACTTCCGTCCCCTGTTCCCAAATGCTGCTACCAACACGCAATGGTAGTCCAGTCTGGTAGCCATCAAATCCACCATCTAAGTAACATGTAGCCTCACCTAAATCAGCATCAACTGTCATTGTTACAATATGCCACCTGCAAGATATTAACCCAAAATAATGTAAGTCAAGTAGCCCTCTGCTTTACTATACATTGGAAAAGCAATGTCTTGTGAGAAAAGCATGTTGCTAAAATAGTCAAATACAAAATAAAAACACTTTATTTACACGAACTGTCTCTGCAATTGGATATAGTCTTACACAATTCACATTCTATATACTCTGCACATGGTTGCATATCTATATTCTATAAAGCTGTAGCACCAAAAAATGTCAGCATGTCGGTGCTAGCTGGCTCCTACAAGGTAAATGTTTTTATTTCGCACACCTCAATATAAAAAGATAATTTTCAAACACAAACAATAAAACCAATAAATTTCCCAAAAACACTTCTGCAAACAACCATGAAAGATAAAAGATTATAACAAGAATACTCTAAAAACACATGCTCTAAGATGCAACAAAAAGAAAAAGACAAAGGCCAAACCTTCCATCGGCTATACTGGTTGCACTAATACTCCACTCCTTTGCAACAGTTGTCTGCCTATCACCTTTAGTAATCAATCTAAGCCCCACTTGTCCAGCCTCAATACCTTGTTCAGATCCAGCCACCAGAATTTCCCAACAAACTGCCTTATGAAACTCAGTGCCCAAAAGACAAACAGGTCCTGACTCAGGTTGAATGATCAATGCAATGGAGAAGCTAACCTTCTGACTTTGACATAGACTGGGATCAATTGATCCACAATTCCTTCCATTAGTTGTCGGTTCATCATCAAGAATACATATGGCACCTGAAACTCCTGTCTGCAATGACATCATATAAGTCATCAACATCAGAACCACATCAATAGAAGTATATCCAGAATATATGTAGCCATTAATTGCAAAAGATAGAACCAGTGAAAGAGATTCAAACACCACATAGTGGTTGCCAAGAAAAAGACAATGGCAGATAAATAAGAAAGCAAGTAGGTGGTAGAACTCTAGCACTGACAAGCATCAATTTTTTATATTGTAAGAAAGTAATATTTAGTAATTAAGTTATGTTATGGTTATGTTATGGGCTTGCTTGTAGTGCACCCAAAGTCTAAGGGTCCACTATACTATTCAGTTGTATTAGTGTTCTCTCCCTAATTCTCTCTAGCCTCTCTACCTCTTCCCTAACTCAAACTTACATTTAAAAGTGTTTCCAGCCTATATAAATTTGAAGATGTGTAAGCACATTGAAAAACATGTGAACCAACTGTAACTAACTGCATTTCATTGTTTAATCCATGAAATAGAAGTGCACAATCTCTGAAGGTCCAAGCAGAAGAAATAGCAGAGTCACAAACCTGCAGTGCACGACGAGCTAATTGTGAGGCACGTATTCTACGTGCAATGTTTGAAACCCTCTCTCGAGCAAAAGAATCATCAAGAACAGAATCACCCCCAACTGCACGCACTGCAGCTGCCATGGCAGCAGCCTCTCTGTTGCCAGCATTAGGAATGGAAGAAAGAAGAGAAGCTTCTATCTCCTTCCATTTGCGCTCCTCTTTTTCAAGGAGGGCCTTCCTTCTTTCTTTTCCTCTGCCCTCTTCTTCACGCCTCTGCATGAAAATTTCCTCTTCCATCTCCTTTTCTCTTATGTAACTGAGAAATGATAAATTTAGGAGTAAGAACAAGGTATACATAATAGATTGTATAGAAAATTTTACATATCCAGGAAAGTTGTGATAGTACCTCTCCTGAATGATTTCAAATTGTCTGCGATCCTCTGGCATCCACTTCTTTATTTTCTTGGCACTTAGGTCAGAGAACCCTATGCTGTCAAGGAAGAGTCTCAATCGAACCTCATCCTATAAAAAGGGGATCATCATTGTGAGCAGTAAAGTATATATTATCCATTGCAAGGAGTTATAATAGTCTTTACCTGCACTCTTTCTGCCTGCGCAGTCAAACCAAGCAACAAAAGTAAATAACCGCCAAATTTGTCCCACATGTAGACCCACTCAGTATCAATGGCCTCTTCTAGAGCCAGAATACGTGCATGAGCATTCATTACTCTTCTGTGATCCACATCGCTCGCTGGTAATGCACTCTCGTATCTCAATCTACGTAAGAATGATCCTGCGACCAATTCTTCATTTCTCAATCGGTCCCTCAATTTCATGACATCAGCTCTGGGAAGCACAAAATTCCCTGCCCTATCACGCATAATAGTAGGGTCTCCAATCAGAAGTGCTGCAGAACTAGCTGACCTCTGTGGCGCTGAATAAGTTCCAGATAATGCATTTCTGGTCTGCAAGCAAATACACCAATATATATGTAGTTTTAGATTGGACCATTATGATAAAAATAAGAAAAGTCTTCCACCCCAACTTTATCCTCTTCAATAGATTAAAACACACAACAAAAAGGAGAAATATTTATACAAAATTTTGCAACGTGTATCAAGTTCAAAGAGCAAACCTCGAGGAAGTAGCATGGTATTGTGTATTTATTTATATTCATGTCAGGGTGTCTGAAGATATATTCTTTACAGAACTTTTTGAAAAGCAAAGAGGCATAAAAACTTGCTACAAGGACAGAAGGATTGATGTATCATTACAACACAACATTTTTTTGCTTGCTAGGAAGCCACTTATGCCAATGTCGAACATATGCTGAGTATCATATGAAAGATAGTTGAGTGGGATTATCACTTATCTCATCTAGAACCAAGTAATATAGTTCAATATTACTAGAGGGATATTTATTAATTAGGTTATATTCTGGGCTTTCTAGTAGTGCACTCAGAGAGAATAGTATTAGAGTCTCCATGTTTGTTAGTAGGTTTATATAAATTGAGCATTAGGCTTAAGTCTTTAGCATTCGGCCATTATATCATTCTATAATATATTAGTGTTCCTCCCAATTTGTCTTTAACCTCTCCCTACTTACCTATCTCAAATCCTAAATATTTCTCAACACGGTATTAGGGCGGTATTATCTGCCTTGAAGCTTGTTGGGTATCATGCTTCTGGCAATCTCAAAAAAGGTTGAATTCCTGCCGTAGTGTTTATATCATGTCACTTAGTTATTTGTCAACGAAAAAAAAAAAAAAAACAGTTATAAAGAAAGTTTCAGCTGCAATCTTTATCCAACAAGGTCAAAGACCTGGTTCAACAAATCTTATCCGGCGATCAGAGATTCAGTGGAAACTGGTGTCCAGTAACTCCGGCAGTGGACTAAGAACCTCCAGTGGATGGAAGAGGGCAGTAACCTCTGCCCTTGCACCTTCCGAACGAAACTGGAGTTCATTTCAGGTCCAGGTGAGTTCTGCAAAGGTGCGATCTAATAAGGTGCTGTCATGGTGTTTGTTGGTGATGGCAGGTTTTCAGATGCCAATGGTGGAGATTCTATTCTGAGAAGTGACTATTTTTAATTTGAGACACCATTTGAGGTCTTTTTGGTAGCTTTTTAAGAAGGCCAAAGGGGCATTGGAGGTCCCTGATGTGTTTTGGCCCAAAGGGAAGGTCACCAGCTGTTTTAGTGGTGATTCTGTGGACAGTGGTGGCTGGAAGTTGTGGTTCAGTCAGCGGAAGTGTTCACTTTTTGGGCTTCATTTGGTGCTCAATTCTGTTGGTTTGAGGCTGTCTGGACTGGTTTTTGGTGGATTTCGAACTGTCTGGGCTAGTTTCAGGGTTTTTTTAACCCCCACTTGGCTGATTTAGAGCTGCTCTGATTAAGTTTCCATTGTTTGGTAGATATGAGGTGGTTTAGAGTACAGTTTTGCAAAATTTGGTGTATTTCTACTTTGGTGTAGCTGCTGAAAAAAAATTGAGCTTTCAGGTGTTAGTAATTGATCCCTTCCAATGTTCATTACTCATATCAATGATTACAGAGCTCTGCTTTCTTGAGTTTGCACAGAATGAAGAGGGAATTTGGTTTGGTTTCGTTAAAACTAAGGTTGGGGTTGTGAACCTGTCTCTGATTTGCTGTTACGGTGAAGTTGTGTTAGTATTGCAATATAAGGTGTGTGATTTGAGTTTAAATTATATTCATGTTATGGTGTTTCTGGTTGCTTTTTCCCTGAGCAAGGGTGTTGCTGGCTGACTTACCATATTTCTGGTTAAGATTCAAATCCATGATTAGCTTGGTTCAGCTTTGTCCAAATTTAAGGTCTGTTTGATGTTTTTGTTTTGATATTATTTGTGGTTGAGCTCATCAAGTTTTATTTTATGGATTGATGGAGCTTCTCTTTGGATGTTTGTTGCTTGGTGAAGACTATGGGCATCTTTGATTTCAGTTGTGATCTGGTTGGTTCTTTGGAGGAGACAATGGGCATCTTTAATTTGGGAAGCTTCTTGTCCACTAATTTCAGAAGTTTTGGAAGTAATGATGCCAAGAAGGCTGCTTTGGGATTATGCTCGTTTTGCTGTCATATGGTGCATTTGGTTGGAAAGAAATACTAAAATTTCTAGAAATCAAGCCCAGACTAGATTTCTGTTGTGGGATAGGATTTTGTTTGTAGCATCTCTTTTGGTTAAAAGCTAATGGTCACTTCAGAGGGCTGGCTGTGTCTGATTTGCATAGGAATTGGGCAGCAGCTTTGTCTTCATAGATTTTTTTCCTTCTTGAGGATTCCTTGTCCTCTGCTTTTGTTTCTGTTTCTCTTCTATAAAAGTTTCTTTTTTAATAAAAAAATTTTAAACAAAATACAGCAACACAATAACATGTCAAAGATGACTGGTATATAAGTTCTCATCAGCACATATACAAAATTATTAACTGCACAATCTGAAACCAGACTTCAACAAGAGCTTTGTTTTTGTAAGTGTATGAGAAAGAATAAAAGAAAATCTGAAAGGGCCAGGGAGTAAATATATATACAAGAAGAAAACAACAATTCATAAGGCCATACAATCTCTCTAATAAATATTACTCACCTTTGTTGCTGATCGAGCAATTGCTTGAATGACAGTTTCCTTGCTGAGAAAATGCACAGCATCTTCCATCATCTGTACATCATTGGAAGGTTTGGACGACTTAGTACAGCAGCATATAAAAAGCTATTTTCTTTTACATGAAGATTTCAACCTATATGAGAAACACGGTTTTTTTTCCCTCCCTGATGAATCAAAGCATTTGAAGCAGTTTAAAATTTCAAGGTTAATCACAATTAGTGTTTGAACCTTGAGGGTAAGGCATGGGCGAGAGACAGCAAATCCGAATGCAACAACAAGAGTAACTGCTGATACAGCAGCACCAGCAAAAGGTGGATAAATCTTTAAGCTGGCAACAACACCCCAGCCCTCAGTTGCCAGGGCAATCCCATACAGCATTAGAAAGGCCACACTGTAAACAGCGTACAATAAGTGGATATTTGAAGGAAAAGAGCCGATTGCGTGTCAACATTAGAGGAATATATAACAAAAGTAACAAATATTCAGAACATCACTTAGTGCAGTAAAGAACATATAACTAAACCTGACATTCTTTCCGCAATCTGCATGAGCATCATACACATATACAGGAAGCACTCTAGGAGAATATACTACAATGGGAGGTGACAGCAGGACCTAGAAAAATATCAATAGAAAGAGATAAAGTCAAAATACAAGAACATATTGCTTAAGATTGAATATTAGAACAGAAATGATATAACTTACTGTCAATGCACGACCAGCTAGGAGAAAAAGAAATGAAAAGTAACCAACTGATGCTCCAACAAAAGGATTATCTGAAAAGCAAAAGAGAAAGAAAATAGTGTCACAAGCAGAGTAGCCAGGTAGCAGTTAATGGGATGTGTACCAATGCTAATATAATGACATTTAACAGAGTTGGCCTTTACCTTCAAACCATCCAACAACAAACGCTGCCAAAGCCAACAGAGAAGCAAGGAAACAAACAAAGAACATCTGTGTGCGGCTCAAATAAAAATTGTTTGATGCCCAGTGGTGAATGGCACCAACTGCAAACACCATAAGGAGTAGAACCAAGAGAAATGCTACTCCTATCTGTAAAAATAAGAAAGAAGGGAGGCAATAAGCTAGCCAATAAAATAAGTAAGGAAACAGAACAGATATAGATGGGTCAAGGACACAGGTAAGATATGTTAAATACACACAAGTAAATTGCACTTACAGTCCAAGGCTTCACAACAACTATCACAGCTGATATGGCAGCAAACAGAAGAAGAAGACCAATTATAACAAAAATATATACACCTCTAGAAAGTTTCCAATCATCATCCTTCCTGCACAAATCATAAAACAGATCATGCAACTATTACACAAAGCAACAGCCATATGTATATATATTTTGATAGAAAAAGAAAAATTTATTAAGAGAACGGCCATATGATTTTACTATATATATATATATATATATTAATCAACAATTATGTCTACCCACCACTTAAGCAATCCAGAACAGAGAGAAAGCACAGCTGGAATGCAGATCAAGGGAAGCAAAGCAGCTAAAAAATCACCCTTTGTTGGAACTTGGTCATCCCTAGATTTGATAACTTCCAAATAGGAAACACCACAAAATGCTACAAGGACAACTGCAACACAAAGGAGTATAAGATCGTAGATATCCACAGCAAGAAAGATAATAAATGTATCCGCATACATAATCAGAAAGTACCTGCAAATATCCCAATACAGATAGCAGAGGAAAGGGAAAATCGATATGTGGCAAACCATGAAATAATTGGAAGTACACCAGTCACAACTAAAACAATTGCAGATGTCATTGCCCAACCAAGGTACACAGAGGATGCATAAGGGGATGAAAAGCTCTTCTCATCACCATTCCATCCCTTGTATCTTAAATCGTCTAAAGGCTTTGCAGATACTATTGCTCCCAAAGCTAGCACAGATCCCGCAAATACTGACATGCATATAATCAGTACAATGCCCTAACAAAAGCAAAAAGAAGATATTATGCTTTTGACAATTAAAAACTTAACTGAAAATTAGCAATCAAATTCATAAAGTCAGAACAAGTAATTAATCTCTTGCACCTGTATCAAACATATCCAGCTTACAAATTAGATTAACTACAAAAGTATGCCTCAATGGACAATAGCTACTACAAGAGGAAGCAATAAACGGATCTATGATAAAACCACTTCAACATCAAGTATTTCTATGATCATTTGACATGAAGTTGCAATTAGTTCAGAAAAAAAAAAAAGGTTATATTTATCATACAACAAAAATATCATTACAGATAATAATTCAGATGGAAGGATTATTTAATAATAGGTACATGAAATCATGAAAGGATATTAGGATCATATCAATTATTTATAAGTGATCCTCTCTGAATGGTATCATCAAGTAGTATTTTGACCGCCATAACTGGGGACAGAGAAAACCGCAACTTTACCATTACATACCAAAAGCATATGAATCTATGCATTTCAAAATGGTGACGCATTAAGAAAGTTGTAGGCGCCCTGTGAAGCATGGAAAAGCGAAGGGATACAAGGTAAAGCAAAATCAGCTGCACTTGGTAGTGCTTTTGTTTTCTCCTTTTTTGGATAAAAGAATTTATTTATTTATCGAATGGATAGAAGAATTTATTAATTGAGGACAATGTTGTAAATTAAAAAAAAAAAGAAAAAAAAAACCTCCTAACACAGCAAATTACGAGGTAAAGCAAGTAAAGAAAAATTGTGAGAGACATTAGTCCCTAACTCCTCTGCATCTTCAACAAAATATACAGCTCAATATACCATTAAAAAATATTAGAAGAAAAATCTCAGTTATAATGTTATGAACGTCCAGTGGCAAACTAACATTATGCCCTGACCAATTCCATGGAACCCCAGAGGAAAAAGTACAACTCCATCAAGCCTTGCACTCCTTTCCGCTAGAAAATTGTTTAAAGGACAAAAAGGTTTTCAAAGTGTCCAGGCAGAAGACCACTCCTTGAAACAAAAAGTTGCTTCTGTAACAGCCGCTCTTTAAATATATCAAAATGTTTTGCAATAGGATAGCCCTTATGGTTCTTATTGGTGCTCTGCCCATGGATTCTTTCAAGGGATTTCTTTGAAAGAGATGCAGACTGATAACAGATTTCTTTCTTGTTAAGTTGGTGTCAAATGACCCTTAAATAAATAAAATGCAGTAAATTTAAATAGAAATTGCTTGTTTTATGTATATGTCCAGTATATTTCATTATATCTCATTCATCATGACACCATGATCAAAACATGATGATTTCAAACATCATGTTTTCATTGAAATATTACTCTTAGGACATTGCATAGAAACTGGGCAGAAATTTTGTACTAATTTTATTTCTACATTTTGAGAATTCCTTATCCTTTTCTCCCGTAATCTCTTCTCTACTCGTAAAAGTTTCTTTTTCAATGAGGGAAAAAAAAAAAAAAAACACTCTTTGGACAGTTTTGAGCTATCCATTTGTATTTAACATATTTTTCATAATTAACAACCAGGTCATTTTTCAATTTATGTAAAGTTTGTCACAGAAATCAGAAGATTAATCAGTAGTTATGTCTCCATGAAAGAGATATTTGAACACTTAAGGAAGAAAACAGATAGAAAAATAATAATTACAAAACACAAGCAATATTCAGATAAGAAGACACAGTCTCTGTTGAAGAGCTACTAATTTCAGAGAAGCATGCAATCAGCAAGCCACAATGGATATGTTCGTAGCTCATGTTCTGTCTTGGAGCTTGTCTGGGTAACATGTAGAAAAATTACTTTGCAAAGAATTACTTTTGTAAGATAGGCGTTGGGTTTGGAATGGAGGTTAAATTACTATTGGAAGAAGTTGTTCCCTTTTTTCTTTTTTGTGCAGAAAATTCTCTGTTGAGTGTAAAATGAACGAAAAGATAAAAAATTATTGTATTAAAATATCACTGGAATACAAAAAAGTAAGGTTAAAAATGAAAAATGATAAGGGACGATGTGGTACTAAGAATTTTTTACTTCTCAAAATTAATTTTTGAGGGAAAAGTAAACTTAAAATTGCGTTATGCAAACACAATCTTTCCAGTTTCCCATCCCAAAATTAATTTTGAGCCATCAAAATCAATTTTCGTGTCTATCCTAACAAGCCCTTAGACATGCAAATGGATACATCAAAAGAAAATACTTATTGTCTTGATTGGGGGAGAAGGGAAGGAAGGCAGGACTATACTCTAAATAAATAAACTAGAAATGGGATGATACAACGAGGAATAAGGGACAAACCTCCTTTCTCCCAGGAGTTCGATCATTTCCTGCACTTCCAGCACAAACTAATCGGGGTACCCAAAACTGGTAACCATTACGGATCCATATAGGAATGGCAACAGAAAGGCAGGCCACCATTAATGGCACAGTCAAGGACAATCCAAGGAGGACAGATGATTTGCTGCACAAGAGATACAGACATAATTCATAACATGGAAACAAAAGCACTGGTAGTTACACTAATGGAGAAAATGTGTTAACATGCAAAAAGCAAATCAAACAGCATTCATGCAACCGGATATACTGTAGTTAAGAAAACAGTGTGTGCAAAGGTAGAGAAAAGTAACAGGAAAGAAATATATATACACTGAAAGACACAAGACTGGCAGTTACAACACTTAAACTTGTATCTGTTCGAGCACTGACACAACATAATGACACTTAATATCCATTAATTTAAATCCATTACAGCCAATCTCATGATACTTTTCTAGTTTATTGTACAGGTCTTTCTCATCTGTCTTCTTACCATAATTCTGCAATATCTTTCATCAGAAGGTCCTAACTATACTTGAATCATTTTAACTAGAATTTAAATGGTAAGAGTTCTGAATGTCACAACAGGGTATAGATGGGACAAGTAAAAGGTCTTTTAGTTGGTGATGGTTCTGTTTAAGTTTCTCATTTTTTGTTTGCTGATGATACCTTTCTCTATTTACCTGAAGATAAAGCTAATTTCATTAATGCTCTTACTATGTTACCATTTTCCGAAAGCATCTTGGGTCTGCATATTAATCTAAGTAAGAGTGGTGTGGCTGGGATTAATATTGCTGATCATGTTTTAAGAGATTTGGCAGATGTTGCAGGTTGTGGGATGTTGGATTGGCCGATGATGTATTTGGGTGTACCTTTGGGAAATAATCCTTTAACAGATTCTTTTGGGATCCAGTAATTAAAAAGATTTCTAAACAGCTAGACAATTGGAAAGGTGCTTTCTTCACTTTAGGTGGAAGAGTGACTGTTATTCAGTCTTGTTTGTTGGGTGTTCCACTATATCATCTGTCCTTGTTTAAGATTCCTATAGGGGCGGCAGAAAAAGTAGAAAGACTAATGCAAGACTTTTTTATGGCATGGTGCTAGTGATTCTAAAAGGGACCATTTGGTGAGTTGGGATGTTTGTTGTAAATCAAAGCAATATGGAGGTTTGGAAAAGGTAATTTGATTTCCAAGAATGTTGCTCCAGTTGCTAAATGGTTATGGCACTTTCCTATAGAAACAGATTCTTTATGGCATAAGATAAGAGTAAGTATGGTCTTCACCAAATGGGTGGGATGCATTGGCTGGGAATAGCATAACTCATAGAACGCCCAGAAATTCATCTAGGTTTATTCTTCTTTCCTTCCCTTAGTTCAAATTTTGGTAGGGGATGGGAATCATTTTCAGTTCTGGGAGAATCCTTGGTTGAGAGAGACTGTTTTTTCAATTCGTTTTCCAAGTCTTTTTCATCTTTCTTCGTTCCATAACACAGTTATTTCTTCTTTTGTTCAATATGATACTACTACCACTTGGAATTTTTATTTCAACCAAAATCTTAATGAAAGGGAAACTTCTGAATTGTTGATTCTTTTGAATTTGTTGGATTCTTTTCATTTATCCCATCATCTAGATAGAAGTATTTGGTTTCTAGACTCCTCCAGTGTGTTCATGGGTAAATCTTTCTTTAACCTTTTTGGTCCAAAAACCCTTCCACTCAGAATTTACCTTTTCTCAATTTTTTTTAGAAGATCAAGGCTCCTTCTAAAGTTAGGTTTTTGTTTGTACTGCTGTTTTGAGTAAGATTAATACTAACGATATGTTATAGGTGTGCAGACCACATAAAGCTCTGTCTCCGGATATGTGTATATGTTATTTTCTAAAAATTCTAAGACCAACAGTCCTTTTTTTTTCCCTACAGAAAAAGAAACTTTCAGAAATAAGGGAAAGAATACAAGAGAAGAGGATAACAAATCCTCAGATGTTAATACAAGATTGCTGCCCAATTTCTATTCAAATTTGAAAAACTTAACCCTTTAAAGAAACATTGGCTTTCATCCAAAGAGAAGCAACAAACAAAATCCAGTCCCATAAAAGAACACTAGTCTGGCTTTGATTTCTGAAAATTCTAGCATTTCTTTCCAACCAAATGCACCAAACAACTGTAAAACAAGCACAATCCCAAAGAGCCTTCTTATCCTTGTTCCCTCCAAAATTCCTAAAATTATTGGGTAAAAAACACCCAAATTTAAAGGGCAAACCCAGGTGACATCAGATAAAGATTATAATTTGGTCCAAATCTCCCAAACTATATCACAATGCAGAAACAAATGATTGAAGGTCTCTGAATTCTAGTAACACATAATACATGTCTGGAAACAAGGCCTTATGAAGCCTATGCACTTGAGGCATATCACTAGTATTGATCCTGTGGAGAACAGTTCAAACAAAGATTTTAACCTTAGAAGGAACCTTGACCTTCCAAAAAGACTCAGAAAAAGGCAAAATTGATTCAAAGGGTTTTTAACCAAGAACTCAGAAAGATTTTTATGCGTAAGAACTAGATGTGTTTAAGGACCATGTACAGGTGTCTGGGAAAAACGAAAAGTTGAAAGAATCAAGCAAATTTGTCAGAACAAGCAATTTAGAAGCCTCCCTATCATTCAAATTCCTTAAAAAGTGACAATTCCAAGAAACATTGAAACCTTCTTGATGAACAAATAATGAGATGGCAGTATTATGAAAAGTGGATAAATGAGAAAGACAAGGAAAAGATTAGAAAAAGGAATCTCTCCCAACCAAGGAACCTCCTAGAAATGGAAATGTGAACCATCGCCCAAATTACATTAATGTAAAGGATGGAAAGAAGAATAAACCTGCAAAATGAATTTCCAAGGGCTTCAATGAGTTGCATTGGAGGTAGCCTTAGCATCCTAACCCTTAAGATGTAGACCATACTTGCTCTTAATCACCTTATGAGATAGAGAGTTAGGCTCCAAGGGAAAACGCCACAACCATTTACCCACCAAAGACATTTCTCGAAACCAAATTTCCAAGACCCAAACCACCTTCTTCTTTAGGCTTTAAACAAAACCCCCACTTTACCAAGTGATCCCTTTTATTGCCGTCAAAACCACTCTATAAAAAATTTTGCATAATTCTCTCGAGATTATCAGCCACTCCTATTAGAATCTTGAACAAAGAAAGATAATAAAGAGGAATGCTTGATAAACAAGATTCAATAAAAGTAACGCAACCCCCAACAAATCTTTCAACTCTATTAACAATGACAGAGACAGAAACTGTGGAGAGGCACCCCTGAGTCTGTGTCCTCCATCGATCACCAAAACCATTATTTTCCATCATTTTATCCAGGAAGCTCCAGTTAACCATATCATAGGCCTATTCAAAATCTAACTTAAACACTAAACGTTGGCGCTTGAATCACTTTACATCTTACACTAAACTCATTGGCCACCAGAGCTGTATCAATAATCTGCCTACCAACTATGAAAGCACATTAAGAAGAAAAAATAGTATCACCAAGAACATCACACAATTTCAGAGACAAGACTTTAGTGATAATCATATACACATTAGAAATCAAGCTAATCAGCCTAACATCTTTAACCTTAACAGATTGATCCTTCTTGGGAATTAAAGATATGAAAGTGGAATTCATACTTGCATCAATAGTCATTTGTTTTTGCATTGTGAGATTGCTTGGCAGTTATGGAATAAGCTTTTCTGCTTGTTTAGATACCATGTGTTTGCCTAGCTACTTTGGACAGTTTCTTTACTACCAGATACTATGGTTTTGGGAGGAATAAGGAAAAAAGTGCTCTATAGGAAGTTGCAAGACTTGCTGTTTTATGGTGTTTATGGTTAGGAAGGAATGTTAGAATTTTTAACCAGCTATATCAGCTCATACTGTTGGTGTGAGATAAAATTGTTTGTCACAGTGTTGCCAGATTCATGGGCAATCCCCATGAATAGCGAATCGATTTGCATGAACTGAAATGCAAGACATTTGCGAACCAATACGCTATAATGAGCGAATCCTTTTATTTTAAGAAAACTTCAAAATTTAAGAAAGAATCACAATAAATGTATATCACAATGATTTAGTTTCCTACTTCAATAAGAACTCTATACAATCAAATGATCAATTATAAATATAGTTATTTAAAATTTGAATACTAATCAATTAAAAATCTATTAACCAATCTATTTTAATCATAATCAATTAAAATTTTATGTTGATTACTCAAGCCATTTCTAAAGGAAAAGCGAAAAGATTTGATTAGTTTACTTTGAATCTTAGTTTTAATGATGATAAATTATCTCTATTTTTTAAAAATTATGGAGATTATATAAATTTTTATGCATATATGTTAAAGCGAATCGAATAGTATTTTTTTTGCGAATCATGTGCCCAACTCAACAAACCGACTAAACTTAAGCCCCCCCACGAATCCAAATTACACACATATCCAGTACCCAAGCCCATATAACAAATCCTAGCATTCTGCGAATTAAGCAACAGTGGTTTGTCACCTTGTTTTGGCTTAAAGCTCGTGGCTTCTTTCGAGGGATAAGTTTGACAGATTTGCAAAGGAATTGGAAGTCCATCTTAGATCTTTGATAGGATTGTTTTCTTGGGGTTTTCATTTTCTTCCTCCTTTGAGGATTTCTTATCCACTCCTTTTGTAATTTTCCTTCCTTTAATAATATTTCCTTTTTTTTATCAAAAAAAAGGTCGTGATTAAAGCATTAAACTGTTTGGTAGGAAGGCTACTGATTAAAATCCTTGGGGAGCAGTTCAGCAACATATATACATGTGCCACCCTAGAAATCAAGAGGGACTGGAAGAAAAAAAGGGGGGAAAATGTGAAAGGTCTGAAAACTTGATACCAAGATCAGCACCATAAAAAAAGAGGGGGGAGGGGGGATCTTGCCCTGCCATGTAAGACTCATAAGCAGGCCATTTGGGCATAAAACACACAGAGAGACGTGCACACAAGAAAAAAAAGAAAGAAAAACAAGGGAAAGACAAGAAAAACAAGAATGTGATAGTGTTACAAATTCTTCGGAGCAGTTTCATGTTTTAATCTTTTTTGCCATAGCCAGAATATCCTAATGATTATTAGAATCTAGTTGCGTAAGATTATGTATATGTTAAGAAATAAAAATAGAATATATAACTGATAAGTCATTAGGTTATTTAATTAGACTATAATACTAGAGATAATTCATAAGTTTAGATAACTCAATAAATTATTGAGTTTTATTATAACTCTACCTCTTGTATAGGCTCTACGTAGATAGAGAAGTAAGACTAAATCTTTTAATGGAATTCAGCTATCTGATTTCATTTAATAATAATTTCTCCCTAATTCTCTCTAGCCTCTCTCTATTTTTCCCCCAACACAAATCCTAATTATTTTCTCCACATAGTATCAAAGCCGTATCATCCGCCTTGAGGCCTTGTGGGCTATACCACTTCCGGAAACCTCAGAGGTTAAACTGCCAATGTCGGATTTAGGCTTGGTTTTGTTTTTTTTATTATTGAGTTATTTGATTTCGTAAAGGAAAAAAAGGAGAAAAAAATGAGTTGCTGTTCTAGTAGATTTGTAGGTTTATTTATTTTTCATTGTTGTTGTTGATTCAGTTTTAGTGAAAGAAAAGAATAAAATAAGAGCAGGAAAAAAAAATTCTTGAGTAAGAAATTGGGTTTCCTTGTTACTGTCAATTAAGTTTTTAGTTAAAAAAAAATTAGAAAATACATGAGAGAAGATCGTTTCTACAACAAGGTAGCTGTCACAACTATTGGACACTAGAGACTATGAGTCTCGTGAAACCCATTTAGGCAAACTAGGAGACTGGCAATTAGTTCTAGACGGCACGTGAAACACACGCACAAGTTCTGTGGTGGCACATGAACACCAAGCGCAGAAGAATGTGGCAGCGCGTGACAGCGCGGGGCAGTTTCCAGTGATATGCTTCTGATAGCAGCATCTCAGGCACTCTGAGTCTTTCTGTATGCGACTGAGCTCTGGGTCATTCAATTTTGGTCTTGTGGTGGTCAGGCTTCCTTGGACATGCTTGTGTATTTTCTCACTGCCTGAGGTAGTTTCAGCGGGTCTTTGCATGGTCAGCAGATTTGACCTAGTTCAGAACATGGTTTGAGTGATTCGGACCTTGATTATGTAGGTTTGTGGATTGATAGAACTTCTATTTAGATGCTTGCTGTGTTTTAGTTGATCTTGTTGATTGTTGGTGACGTTTGGCAGATGCAAGAATCTGAACCAAATCAGTGTTACTATCCTGGTGATAAGGGAGTAATTTTTTGCTCCAATTTTCATTATTTCTTTGTGGTTTGCTGCATTTATTCTTTTGTCCACTAGCGTTCTGTTTTGGGCTGGTGGAGATGGAATTGGTGAGATGCTACGAGAAGTAGCTTCTCTCACAAAGTTCTGGAGGCAACAGTTTCGGTGTTGGGAAGGTGTCGAATGTAGCTCTGGGTCTTGCAACTTTGTTGTGGGTAAAGTTTGTGTTACTATGTGTTTTGGAGTGCATTTTGGTGCTATACACGTTTGGACAATTTTAATTTTTGGTGTCTTCATATGAATTGGAGCACTGGTGAATTTTGGTGTTTCATATAATTTGGAACATTGTTTGGCAAATTTTGGTGTTTCATATGATTTGGAACACTATTTGGCAAATTTTGCAGTCTTCACGTGATTTGGAGCACTATTGGCATGACTTGTGTTTGCACAAGTCTAATTTGGTGAATTTATTCTCAATGTGAAGTCGTTTGAACCACTAATTTGATTGCATGACTTACTTCAATGTTTGGAATTGGCTTTAATGAATAAAACCTGGGAGCAACATGGTTCAAGGTAGTATTGGTGGTTTCAGCGTATATCCAAGCAAAGGTGTTGGTGTTTTTGGCTAGGAAGTTGAAGAAGCATCTCAAGGGAAGCTAGTGGAAAACTTCTAGAAGCTATGTCGTTTGTCCTAAGGAGAACAATTGGAAGAAGGCCCGAGGGAGCAACAAAGAGTAGTTGGCTAAAAACTTCTAGGAGTTGTATCTTTAGAGATTTTGATGTTATTTTTACGGTTTGTGAGTGTTTGGTTCAAGGGGAGTTGTCCGCAAGCTGTTTGTTGCAAGCCTTTCATGTAGTTTGAAGTTTGTTCAATTTTCTCTATAGTTATTTTTTGTACATTTGTTTTTAAAAGTTCAAACTAATGTAACAAGCTTAAGCTTTGGAAGTTTCAACTTGAAAAGTGTTAGGAAACAGAGATAAAATATATGACTAATAAGCCATTAGTTTATTTAGTTAGACTATAATACTAGAAATAAGTAATAAGTTACGATAAGTCAATCAATTATTTTGCTCTATTATAACTCTACCTCTTGTATAGACTCTATATAAATAGAGGAGTAGGAGTAAGTCTTCTAATGGAATTCAGCCATCTTATTTCATTCAATAATAATTTCTCCCTAATTCTCTCTAGCCTCTCTCTACTTTTTCCCCAACACAAACCTTCATTATTTTCTCAACAGTATATATCAGGAAACTAATTATATTCTAATTGCTCTAATTGTGAATGATTCAAGGCTGATTGTTAGAGATCCCAGTCTATGAAGCACCGACACTCCATATAGCGGCCTTGTCCGCATGTCGGTGTCCGCGTTTTCCCGTGTCCGCGAGTTGAAAATGCCGTGTCCGTGCGTTGAAAATGCTGTGTCCCCGTGTCCGTGCTACCTAGATCCCAGTGATTGTTGTCAGCTGAGAAAATTCATAAGCCTTCACAGAACTATTGTGGCTCATTCTTAAGTTGGTACCAGAGCCCTCTTTTGAAAGGCTCTGTTTCTGTATTAATCTTCTCTTATTCCCCTATATTTTTTTAGGGAGTCAAGTTGCTTCTTCAGCAGCCTGTGTGTCTATCACCGAGCCATCTTTTCTGGTGATCTTTGTTATCTGTCCAGCCACCCACCCACTGGTTGGCAAGTTCTGACTACTGTCCCTCTGTTTTGGCCAAGAAATTCCCTTTAGTTGGTTCTATTTGGCAAAATATGTTTGAGGATTCTTTTGTATCTGCTGCTCCTAGAACTGAAAATTCCAGTAATGTTTTCTCATCTGTAATTTCTGGAACTCTCACAATCACTTTGGAAAAATTAAACGGGCCCAGTTATACATCATGGAGTGTTTCAGTTGAGTTATGGCTTATGGTTCAAGGTTACAAGGAACACCTGACAGGAAAGGCTGAAGGCACTCCAGTGGAGAACTGGAAGATTTTACCTCTGAAAGCTAACTTTAGTTGAGGTACATGCTCTATCTGTATATTGGGGGAAAATAACTAGGAAGTGGCAAAAACACTAGAGCAAAAAAACATTGGAAACATGAGCAAGCATAAGCAATATCAAAATTCAAGAATTAGAAAGATACAACATTTAGACACATATTCAGCTACTCAAAATGTGTGAATAATTAAGAGGACAGATGGACATACCTTAAAAATGAGAGCAACAATCCAACACAAGTGCTGAGCAGCCAAGCAATAAAACCATACTGAAGATGAAAAGTTTGGAAGCCAGGGGAGAGGGAGAAAATTAAGAATTTAATTTAGAATCCAAACAAAATGAAATATAACACTACAAACACTTCTGAAGCAGGATGCATACATCACAAGAAAAAATAACTGGGAATAAGAGACAAATTTATCTTAGAATTGGGCTCAACACGATAATTGAACAACCAGAAACAGAACAAATGGGTGGAATGTTTTGAAATTAACCATTTTCATTTAATTATTAATGATTCCAATAAGATATCAAAGGTGGTTTTAGAAAAACCTTGAAACTAGAACAGCATTAAAGGGCCAAATAAGAGTGAAACCGTTTCTCATTTACATTTATGTTGCTGCAATGCCTTAAATTCAGCATCTGCATCTTGGTATTAATAAGAATACAAGGATTTAGAATAGCAATACAATCATCAAAAGCACCAAAAGCAGCAGGCCTAATTACAAGAAGCGAAGCCTTCAAGTTGCTCATAATAAATCCACAAAAAGCATATTGAAGAGAGACATGCAAATAGAGGCTAAATTAAATTCTTGAAAGCCAAATGGCTATACAAGGTCCATTATCAAGATTCCAATCTTCATGGACAATGGTGTGGAAAGAGGTATTCTTCACAGCTTGAAATTATTTTCAAAGAAATATTGGCTATTTGTAGGACAAAGTACAAAGGGAAGCCAGAGTAGGCAAGATCATATTAGTAGTGGTAAAGTCAGCCTTCTCATTAAATGTTGACAAATGATTTACCAAATTTTAAGTTAACAAACATCAAAATACTACCAAACTGCAGAAACACAAACCAGGATCATCAAAGAGCAAAAAATTAAATCCTAACGACAATCATCATTAAGTATTGAAAACAGACATTGGTTAGTTCAACAAATGACTCATAGCTAGTCAAATTCATAGATTTTAATCTAAGAATTTCATATTATTAATTAGGTAATCGAGCTTGTACCTTCCGGGGTTTTGATGTCATGGTCATTTCTTCTGCTTTAAGTGATCGAAGAAAAGCCATGATGGAACATATCACAGGAGATAACAGGAGAACTGCAAAGCCAAACTCAAACTGCAAGCAACAATAGTTCAGCAAATGTCAATGTAAGCATCTGTTACTAATTAAAAATAAATCAGAATAACAGCCTATTTGGGTTTCATTATTAGCAAAAAGTTAAATACATGAACAAATTAGGTTTCACAGCTTAGGTAAGTCCATAAATCATAGTCACGAAACAAAAAGAAATTAATCTATAGCCCTGACCTGCTGGTGTGTTGCATTAATAATTTTGATTGTCTTTGGACGAAATATAGCAACAATGATTGTCTCAAGGATGAAGATAAAACTAAACAAAACCCATGCTCTCTCTGGAGTACCCGCAACATGGTGCAGTACAAGTCTGGACAACTGAAGCCACTTTTCAAGCCCATGCAGCCTCAGTTCTTCTGATAATGAAATTTGATTAGGCATGACATTGTCCACACTATTTGAATCGACAATGGTAATATCAGTATTGTCACGATGATCTCTATCTGCATCCAGACTGCTCCTTTGCAACAAAGCCAGGATAGTTGGATCCAAACTTTTCTCTTTCAACATCATTGCAAAATTAGGATCCAAGCCTTTATCCTGTAACAAACTACTTAGTTCTCGGTCACCTTGTCTTGCCCTACTTTTCAGCATAGATGTGATCCTAGGGTCATTCAACCTTTCTTGTAACACGAGAGCCAGATTCAAATCTAATGTCTGTTGATTTGCAGAGTCTGATGCACTAGAGTCACACCCTTGACTCTCAAGCCCACTGCTAGAGCATACCGCTAAGGAATTGTGATGATCAAAATGTCTATCAGCAGTTGATGTTCCAGCTTCAGGCTCTTGAACAGCAGAGCGACAAGAACTACTATGTAATGCTAAACTTGGCCTTCCACTATCTATACTTTTGTCACTGTTGATTCCCTCCTGCAAACCAGCAGTTTGAGAGAGAACATTATTCCAATTGCTCCCATCAGCAGCAGCCATACTCCTTCCAGCTTCAATGACATTACCAAGATTACCAGCTTCAACACTACTACTGCGTTTCATACTTGAGCCACAGCCTTCAGAAGAGCTAGATGAACTGTTATGTTCTTTCCTACGAAAGCCTTCTCTCAGGCGAACTACTGTACTCTGTAATGCATCTCTCCTAGCTGCCAATGGATTTGTGACAGATAAATGACGAGAAACAGCAGCTCCTAATAGCACAGATGCCACAACAGCATAACTGATACAGTGCCCCAAATACCTGAAGGAGGAAAGCTGGCACATGTCATTAAAACAGCAGTTGATGTAAAAGGTAAAATAATCAGTTCTAGTAGCACTAACCAGTAGTGCACCCCAAAACAAATAAGAAACACACGTGATGTGCCAGCAATAAAGAGTGCAGCAACACGACTTTTAAGAAGTTGAAAACCATATAGGCAAGCTCCCATGTTCCAGTCTACAAGAAAACAATTGCACAGAAAGTGACATAAGGATTTTCTGGGTTGTTGACATGGAAACATATAATGAGAATAATCAGTTATAGAAATAGCTATTTACCAAGAATGATGACAGCAGCTGATGTTATAGCTCCAAGCCAATGTGCCTCCTTTGCTGTTAAACCATACAAGATGGAGTACACTAAAAGAACAATTAGTGAGCCAAGGTAGAGAAGTCCAAGATGTGAAGCCCTGTCATGACAAGGAAAACAATGAAAATGTCAAAGGAAAGAATGATGCAGTAGCACTTCATCAACATAATTATTTGTGAGCTTTAACAAAAGATCCATCATTCAGCCGAAGTCAGAAGAGGAAAAAAAAATATAGAAATAAAAAGGCAAATACACACATCAAAAAATGGGTAGGAAGGGAAACTTAGAAATCAAAAACATAAAGATGAACTTGACTACAGCTGATATTTCACTTATAAAAGATTAAAAGCTAATATTCAATGCCAATTAGAATAACTTGCAAATTCTTGTCTCTGTTGAACAAGAGACTCATAAATAGTTGAAAACTATATCATAGATAAAAGTGGAAGCAAGGTCTAGAAGCACTTACCTTCTAGATTGCCGAGGATATAACTCATTGGGGTCTGGTGGTTCTGGTAAACAAGCCACAGGACCTACTTCAATACAATCAGAATAAGCATATTTGTATGCCCTTCGCACATACTCATCAACATCCAAGCCATTCCCTACAATGAGTAATGGTAATAAGAATTCTAAATAAACGGAAAAGAAATTCAATACAAGTAGAAGTAGAACCAAACTGATAGCAGCATGTACACCAAAGAAACACAAGCTATGTGCACTCCTAAGTATCATCACAGAGCAATAGAACTAAATAACAGATAGTTATTAATAATGATCAAAATACAAGTTTGTAAAAGAATGATAGTTTCTAAAGCATACCATTAAAGACCATTCTGCAAATAAAGAGCATGTTGATTGCTAAAGCAATTGCTGAGACTCCAAAAAAGAAACCAGAAGGAGAATATCGCTCAGATGCACGTGAACCAGCTGTAACGTATACCGCACAAAGTTCATATGCACAGAGTAGCGCAACAGCCAGAAGCAGCAGAATGGCAACAGCTCCTGTTTAAGAAAAAATAGGGAAAATAACCATGAGTATAGTAAAAACATTATAAAACATGAATCTTGTAACTGTCGGGTTCAGCTCCCAAGAATTGCTTTTGACTCCAAGGTAATTCTTTGCCTTGGAAGTGGCGAATTTACTTTTAGGAAGAAGAAACCATTTGTTACTATTAGTGTTATAATAAAACCATTCATTGCCCTTCTCATAACAGCTTAAGCTTTTGGGAACAACTGGCACTTGATATGGTATCAGAACATACTAAACTGAGAGGAGTGCCAGAGTTATAATAAAACCATTACTGGGCCTTGGGGCCTTTTACTAACAGCTTAAGCTTTTTGGAACAACTGTCACTTGATAGTTACTTTTGTATCAAATTACTTTTGGGGTTTTTCTTTTTGCCATTATGTGACAAGTTTTGTTAGAAACATAAAATCAAACTCAATATTTTAAAACAAGTGCATATCCTTTTTAGTAATTTGACATGTCAAAAGTAAATTTTTCTTGTAAATCTGAAAAAAGGTAAAAATTAAATCCTGTAAAATGACTTTTGATCAAACATTCCGAAACAAAAAACTCATTATACCAAAAGTATTTCAACAAGAAGAACCAAGCCCTATCTGATTAGAACATGAATCATTTGAATTGATGCCATTTTTTTAATTACAAAAAAAGACCTTTTATAAGAAAGGGAAAGAATACGAGAGAAGACAATAAGGAATCCTCAATAGTTTGTGCAAGATTGCTGTCCAATTTCTATGCAAATCAGACAAAACTCAACCCTACCATTAGCTGTCATCCAAAGAGAAGTGACAAACAAAATCCTATCCCACAAAGGAACACTTGACTTGACTGGCTCTGATTTCTAAAAATTCTAGCATTTCTTTCCAACCAAATGCACCAAATAACTGCAAAACAAGCACAATCCAAAAGAGCCTTCTTATCCTTATCCCCCCCCCCCCAAATTCCTGAATTGATGCCATTGTGCTCTATCAAAAAGCATATCTTCAGAAAAACCATTTAGAAAAAGACTAATTTCTTTGACTTCTATTAATGCTTTCCTAGATCTTCCTCTACCTCTTTTAATTGGATTATCCTCTGATAAATCAATTTTTCTTACTAGAGCATCCATTGATCTTTTCACGTGTCCAAAGCACCTTAAGCAAGTTTCCATCATCTACTCCTCATTTAGTGCTACTCTAACTTCCTCTCAGATGCATTCCTCGTTAATCTTATCTTTTCTTGTGCATCCACTCATGCACCTCATCATTCTCATCTCCACCACACTTCCTTTTTGCTCATTTTGGCACTTCCTTACCCAACACTCACGGCCTATTCCAAAAATAATCTTAAAAAACTAAATCCTCTTTAAGAAGTAATTCTTCAACAATTTACCCAAATAAGCATTGAACAAGCCACATAAAAATTTATCCAAATAAGCATTGAACAAGACACATAAAAACAAAGGAAGCATACAGTACAATAAATGAGAACAAATTAGCCTGTCAACTTCTTAGAGAGAAGACCTATCCAACAAAGAACACTTCCTCTTTCTCACTCTCAATACATCTACCATAACTTTTAACTTAGTTACTGATTTCACCACTTCACCTTATTTATATCACTAATCAGTGCTTCTCTATTCTATCCCAACTTTGATCAAGTCACCTCCTTTAATCACATCTGCATTACAAATATTCAGCAGTGTGATCAGAAAGCAACTGAACTGCAGCCAAAGCTGACCATGATATGAAAAGAAAATGCTTTGTCTAGATTTATAGTGCACTGTGAAAAGTAAACCTTTAAAATTGAAAATCTGGGCAGTTCTGAAGAAAATCTATTTTGACAGTGCAAAATCAATGAACATCAACTATGGTCCCACCTACAAGTACTTGATTGAACAACTCATCAGAAAAAATGATAATGAAATCTAAGTCTCTTCTACGTTGTTTTTTGCTTCAAACAAATAACCAATAAATAAAAGTGTCACCAAGAACCAAGAATCAATCTATTTCAAAGAATTTGATATAATTTGATCTTTCAGTTGCACCTATACAGCTACAACAGAAATCATCATTGTGTTGTCAACTTTTGTTAAATACCTAACAATGATAGCAAAAGGCTTTCAATATAGAATCATATCCTTGATATCATATGCCACGATCTGACATGTTTGTGTTTCATACATGCCTAGAAAATTGCATAAATTTAGCTTATTAAGATTGCAACTCTTCAATTACCAATAGACCCAAGCACATGCTACATAGGAAATGCTACAAACTAATGATCCCAGACAATACAAAGATATATGACTGATAATTACTGTAAAAGGGTATAAAGACCAATGACTGGGAATTTATTCTGTTTTGATCAAGATGTACATATATTTCTCTTGTAGAGGAATTGATACAAAACAGAAGAGCTGTACTGAAATTCCATGATTTCCATATAGTGGCATCCAGTAAAGCAAAATAAATTTCCAATATATCTTGGTAGAAGCAACTCCATTATTAAGCATTGCTTTTAAAGACCAACCAAATGCATGAAAAAGTAAATTCCAAAATTCAAACATGGGTTTGGCATATTCTTAATAGTGGATATCATTTTTCAAACCTTAATAAGGGTAACTCTTGATATTTCATGCTAAGGAGCTTCTATGCATTACTTCAGTTAAGGGGCTTAATGATATTTTCCTATCCATGGGTCATAATACCATCCATATGGTCTTACATTGAGGTCTGAATCTTCCTTATAGATTTCTGGTTATTCTGAAACTAAATCCTTATAGATTAGGACTCCCTTTCCAATCCTTTGCGAATAAGTTACTGGAATATTTCTAAGAATGTAACCTATATTTACATTTTGGCAAGTTAAATATTAATAATAATTTCTTACCGATGGGTTTGCATATAAGTTGACCTATTCCAACCTAATCAGTGCAGTCCCCAAGAAGATATTATGCTGTTTGATAAGGCCATCACTCATTAATCTTGAAAATAACAATGCAATCAAACCAGGTTAAACTACCATTCCCAAAAAAAGAATCTTCAGAAAATACAAAATATACTGAATTATGCATACAGAAATGATGACAATCAGGATAAAGTCAATCAACAAGTGCTCGACTTGAGTTAACACTGTAGGAACAGCTAATATTTTAAGTATCAGGGAAAATCATGATCCTTATGCAATACCCTAAGTTTAAGAAGGTCCACTCATTTTGCCCTTCAGTTAATTTTTTGAAGCCAAGAAAACTTAATTCTTTCCTGTTCTTGAAGAGGGACAAATTCCAAAATTTTAGGCCACTCATTTGAAGAATAGGGGTAATGGAAGCAAGGACAAGCTAGTAGCTATAACAGGTAATTCTAATTCAAGTAAACAGCAACTTCAAATCAGAAGTAAATACCAAACTTTGTTAAATGAAAGTATGACATCCAAAATAAATTCAATGAATCCTCAGCACCAAGGAACTTTGTTATGCATGAGATAGACATAAAAGTTGTTGTTTTAAGCCAGAGACATGTTTAGTTTTGTCTAATAAGAAATAGGCCAGCAAAGACATACTTGAGCTTTGCCATTGCGTTCTCCACCAGAGCATGATTGAATAGAATGCCAATAACAGAGCAGTGCCAGCCATTATT
>JANHAO010001248.1:0-34077 GCA_026873985.1 Saraca asoca
TAAAAACTTTTCAGTTTAGTCCTTTCTAATTTTAAAATTTTATTTCAATTTCCCTTTTTATTTTCTTAATATTTCGGGTGTTACAATAAGGTTCCAATCGAATCCTAAGGAATCAAACTTAATTGTTGTTAAAAGAATCTTTAGATACCTTGTAGGCACACCTTACATGGTTTTGTGGTATCCTAAAGCAAACTTTAGCTATTTGGTAAGATATCTAGACGCTGACTTCACTGGAAGTAGAACGGATAAGAAGAGCACTAGTGGGGTGTGTTAATTTCTTAGCCACACTCTAGTCTCATGGCATAGTAAGAAGCAAAATAGTATAGCTTTATCCACTACTTAAGTGGAATATATAGCTACCAATAGTTGTGGTGCTCAAGTCCTTTAGAGGAAACAAAAATTATCATACTATGATTTAAATTTTAAGAAATTTTCAATTAAGTACGATAATACTAGTGCTATTAACCTCATCAAAAATCCTATTATGCACTCAAAAACTAAACATAATGAGATAAAACATCATTTCATTAGAGATTATGTTCAGAGGAGAGACATTGTCCTTGAATTTGTTCAAACCAATTTTCAACTTGTTGATATTTTTGCAAAACCTCTTGATGAAAATTGATTTGTGTTTATTAGAAGAGAATTAGGCATATTGAATTCTTTGAAAAAAAAAAGCTTACTTGATTTGACTCTCTTACTTTGTTATGGTTCCTAAGTAACTTCAATTGAATTCTCTATTTCTATTTAAATTCTTTTGTTATTTGTTTAAATTAATACTAATTTAGGCATCAGAGAGTCCCCCAATATTTTTTGCAGGTTTCTTGTTTTTCTCTGTTAACTCTTTATGTTGTTCAATGAAATTTGTGGTTTAAATGATCTGTGTTCATGCTTTGTGTATGGAAAAGTGCTGAAAATATAGAGTTTTGGTGATTTTTGATGTCATACGATTTGAGTCAAGCTTTATAGTACTTTTTATGATTTGAATAATCAAATTTTACATACTTTTAGGTTGCTCAGCTAGGTGCATGATTCTAATCATGATTCCAATCGATTAGCCAACTATGGCTTCACGAGTCAAATTGATGTTGAGATTGTACAGTTATACATTCGTGATCATGCTCATGATTTGAATCACTCAAGCATTTTTGGGCTCACGATTTTGTGAGTAGAGTATATAAAGCTTACACGTATTTTTCAGACCAGTTTCTCATTTTTCTCTCAAACCTTACCACATTCTCTCTAAATTATTATCAAATTTAACTAATTAAACTTAAATATCTCTTCATTAAAATATTTTCCTATAATTTTCCCTCAAATTTAACTAATTAAAACCTTTAGTTTCTCCAAAATCTCAAAACCCCTAATTTTTTCCAAATCACCTTTTCTCTTTTTTTTTTTCACAAATCAATCATGACTAATGATTTTGCCACTAGTTTGAAGAAGAGAAAGAGGGTAATTGGTGACAAAAGAGTGTATCATATAGATGTTGCAATTGAGGAGTGAAATTTTTTTCCAAATACAGAATCTTATGAAAGGTATGCAAAATATAAAGAAAAACCTATGTCTCCTACAAAATGTTGGGATAAGAGATTTCTTTAGGAAAGCCACCTTGAATTATATGATTTGTCGGAGAAGTATAACTTGCTAAATTTTGTCTGTCATAATGCTCCATGATACCTTAGGCTAGTGAGAATGTTTTATGCTAACCTAGGTGTAGCTAATGAAAAGTTATTTACTTTTGTTATGAGGAAGGCTATGAATTTGGATATGGATACCCTGTGCAATCTATTTGGTATAGAAGTAGGATCCAATTTCATTACAAGCAAAGATGTAATGGAGTATTCAAAAGAAGAAGTTATCAAAATGCTCTTTCTTGACACTGCTCCCATTGTCACTATCGAAAAACTCATCATCACCAGATTGTTAGTGGAAGATCATCTCCTTTACTACACAATTATGAAGACAATTCTCACTCATCCTACCAATTCCACCAATATTATTGAAGATAAAATTTTTCTAATGTGGGCCATGAAGAAAGGCCTAAAGATTAACATCTTATACCTTATCCTTTCATACATGGACACCTTCTTCACAAAGCCTAATCAAAGTTTCTTGCCCAATGGGATGATTCTCATTGAGGTGATTTCACATTCTCAAGTTTCTCTATCTTTGGAAAAGGAAATTCAAAATATGGATAGTTGTACCTTAAAGAATGAGAAAACCCTACATCAGATGCAACTAAGATTTCTGAATAGGAGGTGGGTGAAGCAAGATAGATCAGCATTCGGGAGATCTAGTGCTTCAGGTTTTGGCTCTAATTTTGGTTCAGGATGTGTAAATTTCCAAAATGAAACTTTAACTCTCCTAAGATAACTTTAGCTTTAGCAAACTAAATTTTTGGGTCGATGAAACAATCTTACCAGCAAATAGATGAAAGGCTTGACTCCAATGAAGCAAATATGAATATGGAGATTCGAGTCCTTCACAGTCGATTTAACATTATGAAGGGATAGCTGAATGAAATTTAAGATGTAGTTGCTCTGGATGCTTATAGTTTTTAGCCTAGTTTGATTATAATTGTTCATTTATCTCCTTTCTCTAGTTATTCTTGTTTTTAGCTTCAATTATTTTATAACTCTGTCATATATTATCCGGATATTAATCTAATTTTGATTATTTTCAATATTATTCATGTTTTGATTGTTGGCTTTATTTATTACTTTATTTTTTTATATGCCAAAAGAGGGGAGTGGTTATTATGTGTATTTTGGGATTTAGGGGGGGGGAGCTTTGATCTTTGAAGTTGTACTGTGTTATAGGTTTTAAATGTATGTTTGATTCATTTCTAACCCAAAAATTATTTGTCATCATCAAAACTTTGTTTTTGTGATTCTAATCATGATTTTGATCACATGAATTTCTAGACTTACCAAAGGTTTGCATTTTTAGGAGACTAGAATCACATTTTGCACTATCTTTCTATTATTTGAATCGATGCATTCAAAACTGAATGTCATGATTTTGATTACAGTTTTGATCAAAATTTAATTTTTAAATTCACAATCATGATTGCACGTTTAAGTTTTGCATTTAACGACTAGTTTTCAATGTGTGCTTTCAACACATTATCTCAGTGTGAAACCCTAACTCTTTAGAGGAAAATACTTTAAAATTCATCTATTATTTAATTATTTACTACATCTCTTACATTTGAGCTAAATCTAATTGAATATTATCCTATTGAGCTTTATTTTTTTAGTTTGAACTATTAAGTTCTTTCCAATTTCACTTGTATTCAATTCAAACACTATTAGATTTCCTAGGGATAGCCTTACCTAGGATAAACGAGTGGTTGAGTTCTTTGTCTCTGTTCTTTGAGTGAGTATCTTAAAGGGGTTGCAGTTGTAGTTGACCAATTGTTGTATTCAGCTTCTCTAAGTGCCAATTCAAACTTAGAATTATGCTATTATAGTGGATTCAAGTTTGGTTGAGAGCACAGAAGTAGATGTACACTTGGAAATAATTTTTTGAGGGGAACCACTACAAATCAATGTTTAAATCTATCTATCCTTGCTCATTTACTTTTTACACCCTATTTTGTTTAGATTCATTATTATTATAATCTTGTTGGATAGTTGATATTGTCTTTACTGGTGTTTCTGAATTCTTTGTGACTAGATATTTCTTGTTTCCAAGACAATTTGCTATTTTTGCTAAAATTCAAAATGGGATTGAAGAAAATTGTTTTTAAATTTGTAAAATCCTAGAACTAATTTACCCTTTTTTGGTGGAATCCATAGTTACAATTTTGCCTCAAAATTGTGTAGAAAATGTATCTTAGGTGCTTTGCCTTAAAATTCTCCATAAATGTATCTTTTCTAGCACTACTATTTAAAATAGCATGTCCGGAATATTTAGTATGTAAATCAAAAGGAACATTTGGATCTTGAGAAAAATTCCTAGCACATGATGCAGAAAACACTAAGTTATAACATAGATAACAAGAATTATATACAAGTCTCTAGATTATATAGTAAAATTCAACATCCAAATGATGTAGGAAGCATAAAAAGGAGAAAAGAATAGTGACAATGAAATCTATTTGACGAAAACTAACTTAAGACACTAATCCCTTAAGAATAAAACCTGTGAATTATATTTCTCCAAGCTAGTATCAAGAGATAACTCACATTAGTGAGCAAGATAGAGTTTCTTTAGGTCTCAGAACACTTATACTTTGTATCATCAAGGGCATAAATCTAAATTAGTGAAGAGTAAAATAGTTGTGGCTAGGTCAATTGCTATGCCCTATGGTTTTAGTTCTCAGACCAAACCTTTCAACATTTGATAATATTATTACAACTTAGATTTAATAATTGAATATAACTATGTTCTTCTTTAATATCTATAACAATTTCCAAACTATCGCCATGTTTTGTGTTTGTCTCTTCTCACCCATAGGATCTTAATGCTTCCCCTTTGTGAAAAAGTGGTTTTTCATTATAGAATTTTCTTCAAGAGATGTTATTATTTATTATAGAAAGATGCAAAATTAAAATGTAAACTACAAAACCATAAGTTAGATTACCACCTAGATGACTAAGATCATACATCATAATTGTTTGTAAATGAGAACCCAGGATAATAAAAATTTCATGAACATGTTGTATAAATGCCATAGAGACAATAAGTTGTAATGACATAGAAACTACATATGTTAGCATATTTAATAAATATGATGTTTTGGCTCATTATCAATTTAGTATTAATATATATATATATATATATGTTTTGATATATGTATGTTATATTGGATAAAGTCCTTGAAATATGATTGTGTATAAATTAATTACAATTGGGATCATAATTATGAGATGATTTATACTTATAATTGTATTTTTAAATATCCTTGATTGTTAAATTATTGAGAAAATAGGATATCAATAATTTGAGTAAACCAACATATGACACTTCACATTCTTCTAAAAGAATGTAGTGATTTCATACACTATAGATATCTTGATATTTGGATAAAAATATATGCATATATTACTGAACATATGATTGGACTAACCTTCCATGAGAAATCATATAGAATGTTACCATGTGTCAATATATTTCTCATGTGAAAGGTGGTGTAAGTAATCCGTAGACTTAAGATCAATACAGTTAATATATGGAGTTGTGTACTTTGATATTATTCTAAACTTGCACTCTTAAAGAATAGGTATGAATAATTGTTAAGTGCATCATAAAATTCATCCTCCTTGGTAACAAGAAAAAATATTCAAAAGATGTTTGATGCTTATGCTATTATCAAAATCATAGGCCTATGTTTTGATTTATATATAAAAGAAGTTTCATGTATAATTAATTGTGAGATAGTACATAATTAGACATACATGTATAGTTTGATGTTCTAAGTAAGGTTGACACTTGAACCATAGCCTAAGTTCAATTTGAATATCAAGAAATGAAGGAATTGAATTAACATTAATACTTTATCATGAAAGGTTTTGATTACAGGAAAGTTATTTTGGACATTTGGCTGATATGATATTTTACTATCAACCAATCATAATCTATGAATTTGTTTGAACAATTTAGGGTGTGTTTGAATAAAAAATAGTTTTAATTTAACTAAACTTGTAGAAGCTTGTAACTAATTCATTGCCCACATGCATGAAAACTTAATAAGTCACACATAATGGAATATCTTTGATCCAAAGTAACAGGAAAGGTAAGAATGCAAGGTATTTTGAAGTCAAGAGTTAAATTAGTAACATCTTAAAAGTTTGAAATGATTAATGAAGTATTATAAGGTGATTATATGTGTTAATTAATTAATTATTTAATAATTCTGATAGAGATTACAATTATTAAATAATAAGAAATTCTTAATGTTGATATTTGAACATTGTTAAAACATTCGGGAGGAAATCATAAATGAAGGAATGATTCCTCACTTAGAAAGTTATTTTAATTAATGAATTAAAATAATTTGATAATTATTTTATAAGAGAGTTTATGAGTTTGGACTCATAGTTTAGGCTTATTGGACACAAAAAGAGAGCGCATGAGGGTAATGAGTTTGGACTCATTTAGGAGGGTGGAATCCTTGAATTAAGAGGGCAACACACAAGTCTAGAATATCAACCCTAGTCATGCAGCCCATCCACTTGTTGATGTGGACACAAGCAAGAGGAAACCATAGCTTGTGCATCACTTTTGCTTGCCCCCACTCTTGTGCTACAATCTCTTCTATTTGAATAAAAGAGATGCTAACCTTTTGAGAAGGAGATGATACAATATACCAAGCACATGTGTTGTGCATCGAAAATACTTCCTCAGAGTGATATCTCTTCTTAACTTCTCTTTACATTCAAACATCAACTTTGTTGAATAAATTCATGATTCCTTGGAGAGGTAGCATCTCTTAAGCCGAGTAGTTAATTTCCTACTCTACCTATTATATGAATATTGGTGGAGGCTTTGTACCAAATTGGTTCATATAGATTACCATTGGTATTGAAGACCATATAACTTATTCATGGAATTGCTTGGAGATCAAATTCAGATTTGAAGGTCAGGGATTCCAAGAACAATTCATAAGAAAGTATAATTCTAATTGTTACTTTAAACTTTATTTAAATCATACAATGCTTTATGAATTAATTTGAAAACAACATGATTTGGTTTGGGAAAAATTTTAAATTTTACTACATATATTTTATGCTTTTGATCTATTTTTTTCAACTATGATATTAGAGCCCAAGTTGTTTTCTTTTAATTCATGATTAAATATTTGATTATTATGACAATAATTGAGATTATGTGTATGTTGTAATTTGATTTCATATGATAAAAAATTTTCATTCTCAAAACCTATATGGATTGGATTTGCACATTAAATGGAAATACACCAGAAAGAAGCTAGTTAGCTACCATGGCCACTTGTTGGTTGAACACAAGGCTTACTAGTTGAACATGGCCGAGTAGAAGGCTGTTGGCCAAAACTTGGTGCTAGTTAGACTAACATGGCTGTATGAAATTTCAGCCACCATGCATGGTGATTCTAACCATCTTGATTAGTTGTGATGATAGTCAATTAATGCCATGATTATTGTGATGGTAATTAATTAGTCCCATGCTTTAATCGCATAAATACAATTTAGGAAATTAATTACAATCATAACCAATTTTGAGAAAAACCTATATAAATTATATTTTTGTAATTATGGAAACTTTCTTTAACTATGGATCTAATTTGAATATGATTACAAATTGATTGAAAATAATTTTGAAAATTTTCCTTTTATTTTAATTATCAATACCAATTAATTAGAAATAATTTTGAAAACTTTCATTTTATTTTATTTACTTGATTTGAAAGTTTCAAAAAGTATGGTGGATTTGAATAATTGATTGATTTTAAAATTTATTAAGATTAATTTCCAAAATAGATTGATTGTGATGTTTTGGTAATAGAATCAAATTAGTCAACTTACTTGAATTAAATGTTAATCAAATAACTTGAGACATACATGACACTAATTTAAACCAAATAGTTGATGTTCTATACTTTCTTGTTTTATATATGTTATATATATGTGCTTGAATGCATGGAAGGATGATTATAGACCAAATGCATTTATGAATGTATGTTCTATTATTGGATATTTTACTAAATAAGGCCTGCGTGTATTGTTTTTCTTGCAAACTTCTAAATGTAAAATTCTTTTCTTATCTCACTCCACTTGAATGTAATTCAAGATTTCTTCTATATGATGTAATTATTTACATAAGATAGAATTAGGCTATTTTATTTTATTTTGGAAACTATTGAAGATAAAGGCACTTGAAGCATGATAGAGAGTAGCTTGTAGAGACAAGAGGCATGTTCTATAGAACTTTTCCCTTTTATGGCTCAAGGGAAATAATTTTAATTGATTCATGATCATCTTGTATATATTATGCATGCATATGATTTATATTGTGATATAAATATGATGCATGTGTCAACATAGACTCATTAAACTATGCATGGCATGGAAGAGACCTTTAATAGTTAACCCTTGAACTAAAAGAATTCCTCATTGAAATAAGTTACATGTCAAGAACATAATTAATTGCCATCTATTAAAATAATGATAACTAGAGATCAATTTTGTGATAACTTGTTGGTTTTCATCAAGGTTACACCACATCTTTCATGTTATTGTTATTATTATTATTATTATTATTATTATAAGTGATATTCTTGTTTAATGGTTTCAATTTAGCAAACATGTATAGTTTGGATGGCCCCCATTATGACCATATAGTGTTTGGGTGTAATTAGATTTCACTTTGAATGTTATAAATAAAGGATTGTTAATAATGTTTGATGTGATAGGTAATAAATGATAAAGAATTATTAACCTAATGATTAGGAGTTACATTGAGATATAATTGATAAGTTGAGTTATCTACCTAGTCTAATTTATTTGGTTTCCTTGGCCTTCATCAAGATCAAATAAATTAAACTAGGATCTTAACCTACTAAGATTATCATCCAATGTGATAACTTGATTCTAAGACAGAAGGTTATTAGATGAGAGTTTATTTTATTAAATTTCATCTAAATTGAACATTGTGCTTAGATATTAATATGCTCTATTCTTATTGAAGGTTGTTAAAATAATGAATAACATCTCCTTAAGAAAGGTACTGATTGATAATGAATTAACCAGCCCAAATTATGTGGACTGGTTATGAAACTTGAAAATTGCCCTTAAGGAGGAAAAAATAGTCTACATCCTTGAGAATGATCCTCTTGTACCTCCCTTTGAAGTTTCAAGTAAGTATGCAAGTTTTGACTTTGTTGCTCACTTGAAACCTTAGAAGAACAAGTAGTATGTGTGATGCTAACTTAATGTCTCATGAGTTTCAAAAGTAGCATGAAAATATAACTCCCTCTGAGATGATTTTGCATTTCATTACTTTAGAAACACACTTACATGTTGGTTATGTCACACATGCCATATCGGTTTGGAGACCGGTATTTATCTGAGTGACATTGTAGGTTAGAACAATTCACATTGGATTTTTTTACCAACATGTAAAACAAAAAATGACATTAGTTTTTAATCTATAGCTGACATCTTTTTATTTGAAATTTTTTTTACACGTCTTTGTTTAATAAAAAAGAAACGTGAAATAATTTTTTAAAATGGTACAATGTTAGTTAAGCTATAGAACCAACGTGGAAAACCATTAAAGAACTTAGTTTTTTATATAAAAAATGATGTTTTTTCTCTAAAAAAAACTTACTACTAGTTACATTTTTATAGAAACTCATTGCTATTTACATTTTTTGTAGAAACAACCATCGAACCAAAATCTCCAGTCATCTAAAATAATCCCAATTTCATTAACTTCAAACATTTTATTAGATCAATAAAAAATTTAAAACATTCAAAAACTAATTAAAATTAAAACATGTCAAATTAACAACAAGTCTATACATGATTCCACTGAATTAAGTTGGAGAAATCCCGCCATTGATCTCAAATTGTTGTCAATATCTTCTTGAGTCTAAGGGCTTTGATTTCTTTTAAAGTACTGCAAGTTTATACAAAACTAACATATTAAATTAAATAGTTTCCTACATTTACAATAAACATATAATCAAGTATTAGCATATAATCAAGTTGACACAACATAACAACACCTTCTTTTTGCAAATCATTCAATTTCTTGGGGTCAAAGACTTTGTTAAATATTACATCTTCTAGTTAGTATGATCCAAAATTAAAAACAATTAAGGCACACAATTAAAAATAATTAGCACACAATTGATTTCATTCACATAACATCAATCATTAATAAAATTCGAAAAGAAAAGTAGTTGTTATGGAGAAATAAAGAGAAAAAGCGAGATAAAGAAGATCGGTTTAAACTGTTGAGAGAGGAAGAACAAAAGTGAACTAGGCTTTTGTGATTAGTGAGAGAGTGAGAGGGAGTGCCTTTGAATTGCCAAAAATGGAGGGAGAGAGATAGGATTTCAAACCAACAAGAAAGCAAGAGTGACAGTCAGGTATCTGAAAACTTATCATAAATGGTAGACTTTTCACATTGGTTTTTTAATAAGAACCAATGTCTTAACTTTCAGTTACCCGTCCATATTTCCTACGCACCATGTCTCATTTATTTTAAATTATTTTTGTCCATTTTATTTTTTAGATAATATATTACAATTTTCACAAACAAATTGCCCAAAGGCTATTTCTTTTTCAATTGTGTTGTCCATTAAATAATACTTAAAAATTCTTGAATTATTTTATATAAGTAAATAATATTAAAATTTTTGAATTATTCTATAGTTTTTGTAAAATGAAATTATTTGATTGAGAATAGAAAAAATTAATGATTAGATAATAATTTTGCTCATAAATAAAATTAGACAGAATAATTTGAGCAAGGCTTTTACAAAAAATTAAATATTTTTTATTTATAGATAGACAAAATAATTCAAAATTAACAATGCCAATTTTTTTGTTGTAACTGGCATTTATGACCTTTGAAAAGTTTAAAGAATTTAAAAATGAAGTAGAAAAATAAGATGGAAAAAGTATCAAGATACTTGGATCCAATTGAGGTGGAGAATACTTAAGGTAGGAATTCATGGATTATTTAAAAGAGTTTGGGATTTTATCACAATGGACTTCACCTATAGCATCACAAATGAATGATGTTTCAAAAAGAGGAAATTGTACTTTGCTTGACATGATATGGTCCATAATGAGCTTTGTAGCTTTACTAACCTCTTTTTAGGGCTATAGTTAAGAAACTTTGCATACATCTGTAACCAAGTCTCATCATATGGTTCAGGAAAATGCCAAGTTTTACACATTTGAAAATTTGGGGATGTTCTGCTTATGTAAAGTAGATCATCACAAATATACTTGGATCTAAGAGTGATAAATGTTTATTTGTGGGATACCCTAAAGAAATAAGGGGTTGTTACTTTTACATAGTTTTTGTCTCAACAAATGTTATCTTCTTTGAGAAAGGAGTTTATCCTTGAAAAGGCTAGTGGAGGTAAAGTAAAACTTGAAGAGGTTCAAGAATGACAAAATAACATAGATCACATTGTTGAGGATGAGCCTAATCAAGTATTTTAAAGGGTTAAGATAAGTAATCAAGCTCACAGTACACATGTACTCTGAGATCTAGTATGGAATGCCATGAACTTGAAAAATATGGTTTTCTCCTCACACAAGAGAATGACATAACAATTGTCTAAGACAACAAACCTACTAGTTATTAGGAAGCAGTATTGGATATTGATTCTTTGAAATGGTGAGAAGTCATGAAATCTGAAATGGATTCAATGCATGAAAACCAAGTATGGGATTTGGTCATTCCACTTGTGGGAATAAAACTCACCAAGTGTAAGTGGGTCTTTAAGAGAAAGATAGATACAGATGACAAAGTACAAACTTACAAAGTTAGGTTGGTGGTAAAGGTTATAGGAAAATACAATGTATTAACTATAAGGAAACCTTTTCATCAATTGCCAAGTTGAATTCCATTAGGATTTTACTTGCAATAGCTACATACCATGATTATGAGATTTGATAAATGAATGTTAAAACAATTTTCCTTAATAGAAACCTAAGAGAGGATGTATATATGACACAATGTAAGAACTTTGTCTCTAAGACTAAAACCCATAAAATATGCAAGTTATAGAGGTCCATATATGGACTAAAGCAAGCTTTATGGAGTTGGAACATTTGATTTGATGAAACAGTTAAATTGGTTAACTTATTAAAAACATTGATAAACTATATGTGTACAAGCATGTTAGTGGGAGTGTAGTTGTATTCCTATTACTGTATATTGATGACATATTACTCATAGGAAATGACATTCTTATGTTCCAATCTATCAAGTTATGAATGTCTAAAACATTCTCCATGAAGGATTTGTGAGAAGCAAACTATATTCTGGGCATGAAGATTTATAGGGATAGATCTAAAAGGTTGCTTGGCCTTTCCCAATTAACGTATATAGATAAAGTGCTAAAAAGGTTTGACATAGATGGGTCTAAGAAAGGACTCTTACCCATGTCTCATGATTTTTACTTGTCTAGGAAATAATACCCTAAGACAGAAGGTGAACAGAAGTGCATGAATGAGATTCCATATACATTAGCAATAGGGTCAATCATGCTATGTATGTGGCCAAATGTCTCATACACACTAAGTGTCACTAGCAGATATTAGGCTAATACAAGTGAAAGTCATCGAAGTGTAATCAAGACCATCTTTAAGTACTTGAGAAGAACAAAGGATATATTTTTGATATATAGAGGAGACCTCAATTTGAGAATAAGAAGTTACACAGACGCAAGTTTTTAGTCAAATCCAGATGATTACAAATCACATTTAGGATTTGTATTCACTTTTAATAGAGGTGTAGTATATTGGAAAAGTTTCAAGTAAGATACCAGAATAGATTCTGTTGATGGTGGATTTTGGTCAGACCCAAATCCGATCAACGGAAGGGGTTCTTTTTGGACCCAAGCTATTTCCCGATTGTCAAAGTGGTAGAAAGGTGTTGGATGGCCAGAGAAAAAGGGGAAAAGAAGGAAACACATTGAGATTTAACGTGGTTTGGCCAAATTCGAGTGGCATCGAACCCTACATCCACAGAGTTATTTTATTAATCTCAAGAGAATGTTTATAGATTTTTGGCTATGAATTCCGACAGAGTTTCTGCTAGCATTTTTTTTCTATCTCTTTTTACAATGGTTCTAGCCCCCTATTCATAGAAGCATGGAGGGGTATAGATGGAACTAAACAAACTGTACATCTATTATATCAAATATTAAATGAACAAGACTGCCTAGAGAACTATAGACTAGTTTCTATAGGTTACTTTTTGTATGTGGGGCCCGATAACTGTATTTCACAAAATGGTAATATAAGTTATTTGTTGTTCTTATGCTTGACCTCGGTGAGCTTCTAGTTGGGTAGGACTTCGTCCTAACGAGCTGGAGCTCATATGTTGGGGCTACTACCGATTAGTGAACTCAAACTCCTTCAGTGAGCTGAAGCTCTTCAGCAAGCTAGGGTTTTTTTGTGCAGCGACCTCGTGTCCTGGTGAGCTTATTCTTTCTATCAGACTTGGCTCTTCTTGGGCTTTTGCCAGTCCTATTAATAATGCTAGCCCCCCAATTCTCAGTTCATTTTGCAGACTAGGAGTTACAATTCTTTCTGGAAGGGTCTTCTTTAGTCAAAGTCTTCAGTGCCCAGCCTGATATGTAGTCATTTCAAACTTCACTTCACCTAATCTAGACCATACTTCTTTTCTAAGCATGATCTTTAGCTGTGGGCATGGTAATCCCATTCTTTTTGGACTGTCTGATTTGGGGGTAGCCATTTATCCTTTAAGTCTTTTAGTGGACCCAACTGGCCTATATAATGCTTATGAAGTCCTTCAGGTTTCTTAGTAAAGTGTTCCAATGGATGTCAAGATTAAGCCTTTCATGTTTCTGATAGCTTGGCTTCCAACGAAGCTTTCTTAGATGTGTATGGCCTACTACAGAATATCTCAAGGCGTGAATGACCTACTACATGTGACTACCATGTATAACTCTTTATGCTAGCTTCCGGGGGGTCTTATGTAGATCTTGGATTATTTCCTCATGGTTTTGCTATGAGTTTTAGCCCTGTCAGTCAAACTCCTGACACTTTTTTGAATTACTCTGGGCCTGGTCCAGGAGGAGCTACTGGCTGAGAAGGGATATAAGCAGGAGCAGTCGGGCTTGCTAGTCTTCCTGCTAGTGGGAGTTTGTCTACCGGTAGCTAGTTTTTTACTTTCAATAGTAGTTTTAGGCTTTCTTGCTTTTGATTTTGTGCTTTAGGTCTTCTAATGTAAACTTGAATGAGACTTCAAAGAAGTGAGCATCTTCTGTAACTCTTGAGTTGTTGTATCGAATAGAATAGCTGTATAATAGTTGAATGAAGTATTTTGGTGACTGATTGGTCGTATTTTTTCCAACAAATCCGGGCACTTTTAAAGCTTTAAGCAGGTAAGGAGTTTAATCTAGAGAGATCGCATGCAAGCCATGAATTGATAAGTCGAATGAGAGCTGTGAACATTAGGTCACATAACAGCTACAAACATTAGGTCACATGAGAGCTGCGAATATTAGGTCACATGAGAGCTATGAACATTAGGTTGCATCATAGCTGTAAACATTAGGTTGCATCATAGTTGCTTTGGACGAATAATCAAGTTAGTTTTAGCACTTTTCATGCCTTAACAAGCTTAGGGCTCTTTGAGCGTTTAATAGTGCCTTTATACCTTAGTGACTTCTTAGTCGTATTGGATTTTTAAGCATTTAATAACGCCTCTGCACCTCAATGAGCTTTTGGCCATGCTGGCATTGAGTGTTTAAGAGTGCCTCCATGCCTCAGCGAGCCCGTAGCTCAACTGGCATTGAGTGTTTAAGAGCACCTTCGCATCTTAATGAGCCCACAGCTTAACTGGCATTGTTCCAGGATGTGCCCTGGTGCTTCAGCTCGAAAGCTGGCAATTTGTCATTTCATCTCTGAAATGAGTTTTGAGAGGGCCTTAGTCCATAAGCTAGCACACCAGACTCGTAGATTACAATTATCAAAACAAAATTATACATTGATAAAGACAAAAGATAGGAAAACTAAAGTACATTGTCAATATATAATTTGAATTGAAGCTCTTCACTCTTCGCTGGGATCTCATGAGGATGCTGAGATTACTGCTCCGCGGGTCGCACCATATACCCTTGTAGGCTGCCATTTTTGATAAGGTCTTCTATTGTGTCTTTCAACACCTAGCATTTTGAGGTGTCATGTCTGGCCTTGTCATGGTAGGTGCAGAATTTATCTTTATTCCTGTGCCGACTAGGAGCCCATTGGGACTTGGGCTTCTCGAAATCTTCTCTATCTCACTCTGCTAAAAATATCCTATCCCAAGTGTCAGATAGAACACTATAACTTTCAGGATGACCTCAATGGCAAGGCCACTCATCCTTACTCCTTTTGATGATCTGAAGATCAGAACTGTCCTTTCCATCTTTATGGTTGTTCTTCCTTTTTGTGTTTTGATTTGAGCTGACTACCTTGGGCTTCTTCGAGTCGAAGGTCTCTTCCTACCTGATTTACTTGGTGGCTCGTTCGTAGAACTTGCCCAGATCACTAATAGGAAACTTGTAAATATTCTTGTAAAGCTTTACATCCTTGCGAAGTCCCACAGATATGGCAGTCAGAATACATTCATCTGAAGGATCACTCATGCCATTAACTTCATGCTTGAACTAAGCAATGTAATCCTTTAGTGACTCATCCTTCCATTGGAAGATCATAGCGAGGTGGCAGGGTGGAGCGAGCTATCTTTTCAATGCTCAATACTAGTTGATGAATTTTCTTTGACGCTCTTCCCAGCTACCGATGTTACGAGCTGGGAGACCTTGAACCATGTCAGAGGCAAGCTCCCTAGTATTGCTGGGAAGACATGGCATTTCATGAGGGGGTTGATCGTTATGACATCCATTTGAATGTTGAACGCATCTAGATGATCATATGGGTCTTTATCCCTATCATAAAGCAAATCGAGGGGATGTTGAATTTCAAGGGAAGGGGCTGCGCTTCAATTTCTTCGATGAACGGTGACCTCGCTTCATAGCGAGCTTGGCTATCTAAAGTTTGAAGACGTTCTTCAAATTGGTTCAGCCTTTGAAATAACTCTTCTACAAAAGGGTCTCGTACCAGAAACTACTGATTCTCCTGATCATGGCTGAAGTGACCTAGAATGTACTTTCCACCAGCTCTACCCAAGCATCCGACTTGGTGCTGTTGGTGATCATTTCTAGGTGTGAATACTTCGGCCTGCCTTTACAAGCCCTGAGCCTAACTCTGTGCTAATACGGTGACTGCCTTAGTCAGCTCTCCCATTATATTCTCCAGCTTCTTCTAGCGTTGAAGCCAAACATGGATTCTTTCACTCCCATTTGTGACAGTGGCAGGTTGAAAGGAGCTGGCGGGGCCTGGAAAGGTAGTGGCACCTATAACAGGAGCCACCAAAGAATCCATCAAAGAAACATGACCCTTTGGTGGGTTAACTTGAGCATTTGAAGTTCTTGTAGTTCTCTCTTTAGCCATCACAACTACACAAAGGATTAAACAGAAGGAAAAGGTTAACCAGTATGTAGATGGGTCCCACTGGGCGTGCCAAAATATTGATGATGGATTTCGATCAAACCTAAATCCGGCTAATGGAAGGGGTTCTTTCTGGATCTAAGTTATTTTCCAATTGTCGGAGCGATAGAAAGGTGCTAGATGGCCAGAGAAAAGGAGGAAAAGAAGGAAACGCATGGAGATTTAACATGGTTCAACCAAATCCAGGCGGCACCAGACCCTACATCCATGGAGTTGCTTTATTAATCTCAAGAGAGTGTTTATAAAGTTTTGACTATGGATTCTGGCAGAGTTTCTAATAGCATTTTTTTATATCTCTCTTTACAATGGTTCTAGCCCCCCATTTATAGAAGCATGGAGGGGTATAGATAGAACTAAACAAACTATACATCTGTTACATCAAATATTAAATGAACAAGATTGCCTAAAGAACTATAGATTAGCTTCTGTAAGTTACTTTTTGCATGTGGGGCCTGATGGTCGTATTTCGTAGGACAGTGGTGCAAGTTATTTACTATTCTTATGCTCGACCTCGATGAGCTTCTGGCTGGGTAGGACTTCATCCTAGTGAGTTGGAACTCATATGTTAGGGCTATTGCTGGTTGGTGACCTCAAACTCCTTCAACGAGCTGAAGCTCTTCAGTGAGCTAGGGCTTTTTTGTGCAGTGACCTTATGTCCTGGTGAGCTCGTTCTTTCTATCGGACTTAGCTCCTCTTGAGCTTTTGCTAGCCCACTTTGTGGTGTCGAATCCTACTGATAATAGATTCTAACCTTGAAGTCAAGTACATTGTTGCTTAAAAAGCAACAAAAAAATTTGTTTGGATAAAGAAGTTCAATATTGAACTAGGGGTTATTCCTAACATTGTTAATCTAATAGAAATCTATTGTGATAACAATGGAGCCATAACGCAAGATAAGGAACTAAGGTCTCATTAAAGATCTAGGCATGTCATAAGGCATTACCATTTGATCTCAGAGATCATAGAACACAATGAAATAAGAATAAAATAAATTCCTACATATGACAATGGAGTTGAACCCTTCACTGAGCCTCTGTTCTAGTGGAGGTTTAATCAATGAATCAGGATTAGGTACAAGGATGATTAGTTCTAGATCAAGTAGGAGATTGTTAGTATAGATGCCTTAGAGACAATCAATTGTAATGGTATAGAAATTACATATCTTAACATAATTAATAAACATTATATTTTAGTCTTTTTGCCAATTTAGTTTTTATATAAATATCTATGTTTTGATATATGTATGCTATATTAGATAAAGTCCTTGAAATATGATTATGTATAAATTAATATATATATATATATATATATATGTTTTTAAATATCACTGATTGTTGAATTACTGGGAAAACAAGATATCAATAATTCATAAGTAAAGCAACATATGTTATGTCACATTCTTCCAGAAGAATGCAGTGATCTCATAGATAAAATATATGATGATATCTAGATGAGACATATGGGCATATGTTATGAAACATATGACTAGATTGACCTGCTAGAAGAAATCATATGAAATGTTACCATATGTCAACAGACTTTTCATGTGAAAGGTGTGTAAGTAATCCACAGGCTTAAGATCAACACAATATCTTAAGTATGGAGTTATGTGCTTTGATATTATTCTAGACTTGCACTCTTAAAGAGTAGGTATGAATAATCATTGGGTGCATAACAAAATATATAAAAATAGTGATTGATTAAGAAAGGATTCATCCTCCTTGATAATAAGGAAAAATATTCAAAAGATGTTTGATACTTGTGCTATAATCAAATCATAGGCCTATGTATTGATTTATACATAAAGGAGTTTTATGCATAATCAATTGTGAGATAGCACATAGTTAGACATTTACCTATAATTGAACATTCAAATTAGGGTTGAGACTTGAACCATAGCCTAAGTCTATTTTGATATTAAGAGATGAAGAGATTGAATTACACACTAATACCTTATCATGAAAAGTTTTGATTTTCATAAATTTATTTCTGCTATTTGGGTGGTAATGATGCTTTGCTAGAAGCCAGTCGTAATCTATGAATTTGTTTAAACAATTTACAAAAATTATGTTTAAATTACAAATAGTTTTAATTCAATTAAGTTTGTAGAAGTTTGTAAATAAATTCATTGCCAAGATGCTTAGAAACCTAATGGGTCATATACAATAAAATCTCTTTGATACAAAGTCAAAGGAAAATTTAGAATGCAAAATATTTTGAATTCAAGACTTAAATTAGTGAACATCTTGAAAATTTGAAATGATTAATTAAGTACTCTAATATGATTAGAAATATTAATTAATCAATGATTTAATAATTCTAATAGAGATTACAATTATTAAATAGTAGCAAATTTTCAATGTTGATATTTGAATGTTATTAGAACATCTATATTAACTTTGGAGGAGATCATAAGTGAAGGAATGGTTCCTCACTTAGAAAGTTATTTTAATTAATGAATTAAAATAATATGATAATTATTGCATAAGAGAGTTTATGAGTTTGGACTTATTGGACACAAAAGGAGAATGCATGAGTGTTAATGAGTTTAGACTCATTGAGGAGTATGGGCTCCTCAAGCCAAGAGGGTAGCACACAAGCCTAGAATATTAACCCTAGTCATGCAACCTATCTACTTAGTGAAGTGGATGGCACAAGTAAGGAGAAACCCCAGCTTGTGTGCCATTTTTGGTTGCTCCCCACTCTTGTGCTTTAATATTTTCTATTTAAATAGGCGAGATGCCAACTCTTTCAGAGTGAGACAATACAATACACCAAACATAGGTGTTGTGCACTTAAAATACTCCCTCAGTGTGATCTTTCCCTATCTCCTCTTTTGCATTCAAACACCAACTCTAGTTGAGTGAATTCATGATTCTTTGGAGAGCTTGCACCTCTTAAGCTACGTGGTTGATTTTCCTACTCTACCTATTACTTGAATATTGGTGAAGGCTATGAATTAAATTAGTTTGTGTGGATTACTATTGGTATTGAAGATTAAATTTAAAGGAGTTGCCCTAAAGACAATCCAAAGGATTTGATCATATGGCTTGTTCATGGAATTGCTTAGAGATCAAATTCAGATTTGAAAATTGGAAATTTCAAGAATAACTCGCATGAAGGTATAATTCAAAAAAGTTACTTTTAAAGTTTATTTGAGTTATACAATGCTTTATGAGTTAATTTGTAAACAACATGATTTGGGTTTGGAAAAATTTTTAAAATTTTACTGCACATACTAATCAGTGCAATATTTACATATTTTATATCTCCTCTATATTTAGTATTTTTTTCATGATTACATGAAATTAGAGTACTTGTGATTGGTTTCATGATTTGATTGGATTTGGGACTAATTTGGATTAATTTGATAATTTAACATTTTTTTAGACTTTTGATTGTATATGGAATTCTAGATCTATGATTGGATTGATTCTTATATCATTAGAAAGCCAAGAGAGAAACCTAAAATTGTTATGAGATTCTCAAATCCAGTTCAAATGTTTAGAAGGTCAAAATCAACTAAAAGTTGAAATAAAGTATTGAACCACTGTTCTTAAACCAGTTACAATATTTTTCATCATATATAAAGCTCCAGTCCTTCAAATGGTGCAAACCTAAGAATATATAATATTTATTAAAGTGAAATAAAGTCCTTCAAATGATGCCATCTTATTTTGCTCACTGGTTGCTTGGCATTCAAAGTGAATAATATTATTAAATAATTTTTTAAAATAGATCATTTTTATAAAGAAAAAGAATATATAACATTTATCAAAACGATACATAAAATTGAATTATGTAAATTATTAAAATATTAAAATATTTCAAACTTTTATTTTTTAATATTAAATATTTAAATGTCATCAATTTCTAAGTTAAAAATATCAAAATTACATTACTTAAATAAATAAATAATTCAAATATTAAAAATTAAAAATTAAAAATTAAAATATTATTTGATCATTTTAAAAATAAAAAATTAAATTAATAAATTAATAATTTAATAGTAATAAAATTAAAAAAATAAATTAGAAATCAGTTATAGATATTTTAAATAAATAATTTATTATTAAAACATATAAATATAGAAGTCGAAGTTACTTCCTACGTAATGCAATTAAATTAGGTTTAGAGTGAGTGGCATGACTTTCATAATAATAGAAAGATTATCCAAAAATATAAATAATATTTTTTCTGTATTGGGTATTAGGTCTTCTCGAATTGTATTAAAACTTGGGCTCCAAATTATTGTATTCGCGTAGAATATGAATTAAGTACTGATTTTATGATAACGATAGATACATAAATTATTCTGAGAAAAATACATTTATCCTTTTCAATATTTGAATGATTGGATTTTGCCTCTACTAATTTTAAAAATTTGGAAATCAAACGCTTAAATAATACAAAATTTGGAACTAACATCTATCAACCAGTAATTAACCATTTTATTAAATTATATGATTTTTTTATAGACTTCTTAAACAAAAATCATAATACTATTGTATGTTAGTTTATCATATCATTTTTTACACATAATTCCTATCTTATATAATGAATAGAAATTAAATTAGATACATAGAGTTTTAATCAAATACTTGAAAATAAGTTAGGAAATTATGTGTGAAAATATTTGGTTCTTACTTAAAAAGATTATGAAAAAATCATAAAATTTAATAAACGGGTAATTAAGTAGATAACATGTGTTAATTATAAGTTTTATATATTTAAAGAGTTTGACTTCCAAGTTTCCAAAGTTAATGGGGACAAAATCTAATAATCCTAGAGTTGAAGGAGATATTTTACATTTTTTCAATACTTTTTATATTAAAATAGTGGTTCCCAATTAAAAAAAAAAAAAAACCTATGTGTCCCACAACATGAGAATGTGTCCTTTTCTCTTTGAAATTGAAAAAAATTTACATAGTAAGAAATTTAAGGGATGTTATTTTCATGTTCATTTGTTTGAAGGGCAAAAAGGAGAAAAGCATTCATTTCTCTTTTATACTTAAAAATTAGTAGCACTATTCATATATATTTTTGTAGAATAATTTATCGTTTTCATCTTTAAAAGATATTTACTTTCTCAATTTAATTCTTTAAATATTAGCTTTATCAATTTTATTATCCAATTATCTAATTTAAGTCAACTGAATCACATAATAACTAGATTTATTATTAATAATGAAAAGGTTAATAAGACTTATTAGAATTTCTACTTGTTCATTAAAAAATGACATGGGAACAAATGAATTTTATTCAAAACAAAAATTTAAATTTAAACACAATGATTTCTACACCATTCAAAAGTCAAAATCTTAGATTTAATAAACTTTCTACTCCTTAAACTCTTTAAACATCCAATTATACATTTGGATATGGATTTATTCCTTAATAGAAACAAAATCAATAGATATTCTACCCCACGATAATCATATTTTCTTATTCTAAAAGCATAAAATCACATTGAAAATTACAAAATAATAATCATATTTAGAATCCAATAAAACAAGAGAATAAGTACTAGATCTTCATTTTGTTGATTGATCTTTTTTTAAAACTTTAAATAGGATTTACATGCAGCTTTTCAAATAAAGAATTGAGTTTTTGTTTTTGTTTTTTTACAAAATGAAAGTTGAAAAATGATGAAGGAGCCCTAAGTTGTATTATATTGTCAAGAGAAAAATTGTAGTATTTTATTTATTTATTTTTAGTTTCCTATTAGACTAAAATTAAAAAGTATCTCTCCTTGTATGAATGAGTTTATATATTTTTTAAAACCAATGTATATTTCAATGTTAGCATTTAATATCAAGATGACAATTCTTTTTGGTCATGTTAACCTTTTCATTATTAATTTATCTTGCTAATTAACAATGTAATGCAATTACTTCATATTAAAACATTCAATGATGAAATTGAGAAAATTTATTTTTAATGGATGAAATTGAGAAAGATAATATCTTTTGAGGATGAAAACAATAAATTACTCTATTTTTTTTTTATCATTAACAATGGCAACTACACTATACATGCAAAGTCAATAATATAAATTGTTATATACTAAATTTGACCTCGCAAGGATGAGTCCCCGAGGAAATGAAGACCAGTTCTCGCGCCGCAGCGAGGAGCTTTCAGGAAGCTTCGCTTAGGCTAGTAGAGAGCAGCAACGGAAAAGTAATTCTAGATGCCAAGCCCTACCTTGCTCATCATCGCGCAACGACGTTGCGAGGCACATCCCGCGAAGTAATGCCCCAGTGACAACGCGACCCAATGAGAAGAGTTCGGGACCAGCCCGACAAAGTTATTGGTCGCCTTGCTCATGCCCGCTTCCTCGTTACCGCGATCACTACGGCGCCCTCGAAGCTAGGGACTCCCGCTCAGGATGCCCAAGTATCTTGCTTGACACAGCAAAGGTTATAAGCCTACAGCCGGCCCGAGAGGCCTACCTCCGTAGCCTATATGCTGCAGACAGCCGGATTATGGTCTTTTCACCATCCTTTCTCATTTATTTGATGTAATACAATTGTAGCTAGCAATTAATGCATGTAACCACTCCTTCCTCTATAAATAGGATTGCATTGTTAGCAGAGAGGGGAGGGGAAATCTTGTAAGCAGAATTCCTACAAACTATTCAGTATTAATAAAATCTCCACCGTGGATATAGGGTCCAGTATCGCCCAGATTTGACCGAACCACATCAAAAATTACCACCTCTCTTCCTCCCAGCTCACCCTTCGTAACACTTTAAAAATAGCATTGATTCCCGAAACTCACACCCAGTTGACTGAGGTTCCGATCTTCCATGCAGAGGATTCGTTGTAAATGGCACCTGTCAACATAATCAACAAAATAACAGTAGGTAGCTTTAGATGACAGACTTTAGATAACAGGCCTTGACCACCCCAAACCCCATATCACAAACCCCAAACCTTATATTATATCATATATATATCACTTGTCACGTGTCATATTATTAAAGCACTATACTAGCCAGATTCCCATTAGTGGGGCCTAAAATCACACCAAAAAGACACACACCTTAACGACAGTATAAATAGAAGGCAATGCCTCTTTTTGGGAGAAGTCATACACACTTACTATTACTTTGGTAAAATTAAGCCAAGGTCATTCTCAGTGTAACTTCATTTAGCTCCATTTATGACTCTCACGCCACATGTATGCTTTGTTTTGTGTTAGTAGCTTTCTGCTTTGTAAACATCCCTTGTTGAACGAAGGTTGCAAGAACCATCAAAGGAGAAGATCAGAATCTTTTGCCTCTTTTTTCACAAGATTGCCTTTCTACTCTAGAGGGGGGAAACCACTCTCAATAGTTGTAGAAGGAAGCTCATCAAATGTAAGACGAGTTGGAGTGAGACGCTTTAGCAAAGTAAGTTTGCCATTTATGCTCTGAATTGGAAGAATTGCAAAATCTCCATCATAGGCCACTGCAACGGTCTTTTCCTCCACCCATCCTAGCATCACAAATTTATAGCCTACCTCATTATAAGCTAGTTAACAATTCTCAAACATACAAAAAATAACCCTCCCAAACACAAACCTACCACAATTCTCATCACTCACAATACCCATAATTAGTGGCTACCACCGGTTACATAGGCTTGCCACCCTTGACCATTGGCTAAGGCAACCCACCTCCATTTACAAGCCAATAACCCATCTACAACACTTGACCCTCAACAACTAGAGCCTTAGTTCACAAACCATATGACCTGTTGAACCCTGGATTTTCCTAATTGATTAAAACCATAATGTCAAGCATCCCAAAAGATTCCTATCTGTTTATCAATCATATAATGAATACCTCATTACCACCTAGCTTAAACCTCCAACTCACTTATATGCTTATTGTTATAGGTATTTTTTGGAACCATACAAATGGGTTGGTAAAAGTCCAATGGACAAGTCCAGTTGATAAGGACCTAACTTATCCAAGATTGAGGTCACTGAAGTAAGGCATCAAGTTGCCAAATACGAACCTAGACCATTAGTCAATAAGGGTCAAAGTAGCAACCTCAGGTTATTATAGATGAGGCCTAGCCCGCAGCTTGAAGTATGCTTTTCTAGCCATCAATCCAGGAAAATCTATTTAGTTGCCTATTTTAATGGGAGTCTGTTATAACCATCAATCCTTATCCATAAGGTGATCAAATTTAGGATTCTTTTTAGTTATTTAATTGCATTCAAATTGTAACACCCTAGTCATTATAAATAGGGGTTGAAATCATTGTACAATAGAGACAAGAAAGAAACAACAAAGACTCAGCAAAAGACTGAGAAATAAAATAATCGTGGATGTAAGCATACAACTGGGTTGAACCATGTTAAAAACTTTTGGTATCTCCTTATTTTTCCTCTTTCTCTCTCTTTTTACACTTTCCAATCACAGTTTGAGGTTCTGGACATGGGTTAACTGAATTTACATGTCAACATTTTGGCACTAAAGAAAGGGCCCTAAACTACATTCTCCTTGATTTCCTATCCAATTGTGATGGCTAGAGGAAGAACCATTGGGAATTCAAACATTGCAGTTGATCAGCCTGACGGTCGCATGGAACAATAGAGGGTCCCAGTTCTTCCTATGGTAGGCATTTCTGATATCCCCACCATAGGTGTTGCCATTGGCATGCCCTCTACGGCTTCTTGCTAACTTACTGTTATTGTTCCCAGGATTGATGAAGTGCAAGCGTGGCATCGATGTTAGGAAACGCTTGAAAACATGGTAAGAGAGTTAGTTAAGGCGATTAAGGTGTTGACTTAGGCACAAGCCCAGGGCATGTGAAAGCAGGTTGAAGTCGTTGTGCCCAAAGAAATACTCTAACAGTCACAGGAAAGGGCTTAAGAGGAAAGGCCAATCAGAGTACTTCAGCGTGCTGGTTTAGTTCGCTCTTCTAACTTACGGCCAAGATAGAAGGTCCGTTGAGCTCGTAAGGATGATGATGGAGATAATCAGCAATGTAGGGGCTTGCATCAAGTTGGAAGCTCAAACAGGACCAGTCGGGGATATGTTTCAGATCGATACTCACTGGGTCATGGGCAATGAAGGCATAGAACCTCAAATCACCACTCCCATGACTAAAGAGGGAGTAGGCGATCTTCCAACCGTCAATCTGGAGTACAGAACTAGATGGTAGAAGAGCTGCTTCAAAGGGTACAGTGGTTAAAAACCACCCTTTGGCTCACAACCATTGAGATCATTATAAGGAAAGGACACCATTCACCAGGGAGATCAAGATAGAGCCTCTCCCTCCTAAGTTTAAAATCCCTACTATCCTATAATACAATGGGGATAGTGACCAATACAACCACCTAGATGCATTTGATGTACAGATGGATCTTCAGACGACCAAACCTCAAACATGGTTCATAAATCTCAAAGCTCGCAGCATTGACAGTTGGGAGGAATGCTAGAAGAGATTTGTTAACCAGTACAAGGCACTGAAAAGGTAGCTCGCACCATCTTGCCACCTTATAATAGTCTTTTAGCAGAAGAATAAATCATTGAAAGATTTCATCACTTGATTTAGGCATAAGGTCAGCAATATAGAGAATCCCTTAGATGAGAGTATCCTAATAGCAATTTCAGTGGGACTCCATAAGGATGGAAAGCTACATGAGAGCATATAAAAGTCTCTAGTGAAGGACCTGGGTGAGTTTTATGAACGAACTACCAAAGAGATTAAGTGAGAGGAGACCTTTGGCCCTAAGAAGTCTAATTAGAAGGATAAGGAAAATAGCTCAAACCAGAATAAAAATATGAGCAATGGTAGGAACGACAAAGAGAGTCAGAAGGATGGCTCTGATAATTAGCCTACAAAGAAGGTTAAGAATGAGCGACCTCAACGTCAAGGTTGCCATGATAACTACAACGTCCAGTCAAACACTTAGGATAGGATATTTGCAATGGAGAAGAATAGGGAGGACTTTGGGAAGCCTAATCCCATGAAGACTCCTAATAGGTTAAGAAATAAAGGCAAGTTTTATGCCTACATGATGAAATTGGGCATAATACTTTAGATTACTAGGCACTCAAAGACGCGATTGAGGATCTAATCAAGAGAGGTCATTTAAAAGACTATGTGGTATGACCTGTAGGACAGTGAGCTTAGTAGCACCAATGGGATCCCAAGCAAGAGCAGGCATCTGCAATGAAAATCATATTCACAATTCTGTAATGTTATTCAGAAGTTAATAAAAGTACCTAAGTTTTTCTTTAAATTTTCATGTCTGTGATTACTAAATGTTGAATAAAATTTTAGCAAAGTATTATATAGGAAGGTCCTAGTTCTGACTAAAAACTTGGTGATCTCATAATACTCCTTATTCTTCTTGGAGCTCGTAAGGCTAATGACGGGACATTAGGTCCAAACTAGGAAGGCCCATACATAATCAAGGAAGACTTGGGAAATAGAGCTTATCATTTAACAAATTTGAATGGAACTAAAGTCCCATAAGCTTGAAATGCTGAACAACAATCGCCCTTCTAATCTAGAAGCAAGCACTTGCCCTTCTAATCTAGAAGCAGCATTTAATTTGACAAAGTCTTGGTTTGCTAGCTAAGGTGTGACTTACTAGGCATTCAACTTGATAAAGTCGACTCATGCTAGCTGAGGTATATTCATATAACCTACTGAGCACTCGACTCGTGCTAGTTGAGGTGCATTCATTTGACCTATTAGGCATTCGGTGCTAGCTGAGGTGCAACCTATTAGGCATTCAACTTGACATATTCACAAAGACATGGTTTGCTAGCTGAGGCACATTCATGAGACCTATTAGGCATTTAACTTGACATATTTATAAAGTCATGGTCTACAAGCTAAAGCACATTCATGTGACCTACTGGGCACTCGACTCATGCTAGCTGAGGTGCATTCATGTGACCCACTATTCAACTTGACATATTTACAAAGTCATAGTTTGCTAGCTGAGGTGAATTCACATCCATTTTGAATTATCGTCTGCAACCTACCAAGCATTCAACTCATCAAAAACCTCGTTTAGTAAGGTAAATGTATATATGAACATTCAAGAGATAAAATTCAAAGTTACAAAAGTCTAAACAGTGATATGGTAGATTGAGCTTTTACCAGCAAACTATAGCTCCTAGTTTACAAATTACATTAAGAGCTGGGAGGCTAATATTGTGGGCATTTTTTAGAACCATACAAATGGACTAGTAAAAGCCTAATGGACAAGTCCAACTGATAAGGGCCCAGCTCATCCAGGATTGAGGTCATTGGAGCAAGGCATTAGGTCACCAAATGCAAACTCAAACATTAGTCAACAAGGGTCAAAGTAGCAACCCCAGGTCATTGAAGACAAGGCTTAGCCTATAGCTTGAAGTATGCTTTCCTAGCCATCAATCCAGGGAAATCTGTTTAGTTGCCTATTTTAATGAGAGTCTATTGTAACCATTCATCCTTATCCATAAGGTGATCAAATTCAAAATTTTTTTCGATTATTGAATTGCATTCAAATTATAATACCCTAACCATTATAAATAGGAGTTGAAATCATTATATAATACAGACGAAAAAGAAATAACAAAGACTCAGCAAAAGATTGAGAAAAAAATAATCATGGATGTAAGCATTGCACTAGGTTAAACCACATTTAAAACTTCTGGTGTCTCCCTATTCTTCCTCCCTCCCTCCCCTTCTCTCTCTCTTTCTTTTTACACTCTTAAATTACAATTTGGGGTTCCAGACTTGGCTTGACTAGATTTACACGTTAACACTTACGATGGAACTACAATATGTAAAAGCACTTGGAGACATTTCAGGCATCTATGCTCCTATCAAGTGTTCAGGATGCTATCATGTTTTGTGTATTCTTTACTACGTTTAAAAAAGTAGGTTTACATTGGTTCAATACTCTTCCAAAGCAATTTATATCCTAGTTCAAATAGTTGTTTGAAGCATTTACCACTTATTTTGCCATAAGTCGTGCACTGAAGAAGACATCGATAGCCTTGCTAAACTTTTAACAAGGAAAATGGGAAACACTTAGAGATTATCTAGCAAGGTTCAATAGTTTTGCATTAGAGATCAAGCATTTGAATGAAGGTTTAGCAGTTTATTAGCTTATCTTAAGGTTGTGATCCAGTTATTTCTCTTTATCATTGGCGAAACACCTGACAACATCTTCAGTAGAACTTTTGGCTCGGTTAGAAAAGTACATTAATGTTGAGGAGATAGAGGTAACGAGAAAAGTGGGAGAAAGACCTCCAAGACATGAAAATCAACCATTTGTAAACAAAAAGAACAGGGAGTGAGCATCTTCTAGAGGTTGCTTTAACAATTACAAGCCTGTGAGCTTGTTGATTAGTACTCTAGTCAATGATGTGCAAGAGGTGAAGTTAATGAAGTTCCCACCATGAAAAAAAAAAGAAGAAGCAAATTTCCCCATAGTCGACAAAAACAAGTACTATATATTTTACAGCAACTATGGTTATAAAACAAAGGACTGTGTTAAATTAAAAGATCAAATCAATTAGCTAATTCAAATGGGGCACTTGTTGAAATATAAAAAGTACTAGTTGCATGAAACACAGTTGAGTAAGAGAGAATGGGAACATTCGCCTCTAAGGGAAGGAAAAGATATCATCAAAGTCAAGCCCCAATAGTCAGGATGATTGAAATACTCGTGGGGTGTTCATAAGAGAAGGATTATCAAGAAAGCCAAAAAGCATCACGTCTGATAGATCATAAACGTTGAGTCTAAAAGAATGAGAGAAAAGTACGAAATCGTATCCTTTACAGAAGAAGACTTCAATGGCATGGACAGGAACACAATGATCCAATGGTCATCACTACTCCTATTCACAATTTCTTACGTTACGTTTAGTTAGATAAAATACAATAGAATGTGAATGAAAATGAGAGTAGGAATGAGAATGGAATGATCATTTTATAATTATATTCAGTATGGTTAGAAACGAAATGGATATTCCATTCCATTTTTATATTTGATAGAGCAAGTTCTTGTAGGAATGGAATGGAGTGAAAAATTAATTAATTATAATAATACCCTTATAATAAAAAATAATAAAATATCTATCTAAAAATAATAAAAAATATGCAAGGCTTAAAAAATCTTCAACATTTGTTGATAATAATGCCATTGGTCTATTCTTCAAGTATACTAGCATTCTTTTTATAATTTTGACTCTCCTTATATTAATAAATTTTAATTCATTTATTTTTATTTTATATTAAATAATTTTATATAATAAATAATATATATTTTATAAATAATATAAAAATATCTTATTTTAAATTATATTGTTAAAAATATAATTATCAAAATATTTTTATAATAAAAGTAGTGAAAAACTAATATTATTTTATTATTTATTAATATAAGGATAATTTTAGAATATATAAAAGATATAACAGATAATGATATAAAAAAGTTATTCAATAAATGATACAATGATCTGTTTCATTGCTTTTGTAATGGAATGGAGATTTTATCATTTGATGGAATAGTCATTCCCTAGAGAAGTGACATTTCCATTCTATAGTGCTTACTAAATAAATTTTTTATCCATTCTTATTTCATTCAATCTAATCAAACGTAACATTAATGAAAAAGATATTCATGAATTAAAGGAGTTTTGTTGGCATACTTTATTCTCATATTGTCAAAGCACTAAATATACTAAGCTATATGTATAAACCGTATAATGTTGTGCTAATATGCTTTTCCTGGAAACAAGTATCAATAGAAGGAATGGTGACTCTCCAAATGACATTTGGAACATCTCCACATGTTTAAAATATTAAGGGTGACTTCTTGGTCATGGGAGTGCATAACAATGCTTATAATGCTATTTTATGCCAAATGTCTCTGAACCAATTAGGGGTTGTAGTATCCACATCGTACCTATTGTTGAAATTCCTAACTCTAGAAGAAATAAGGCAAGTGAGGGCAGACTAGAAGACAACCTAAAAATGTTTCATGATTAGTGTAGAACAAGTTGACCTATACTCAAGAAAGGGTGAATTAGGTGCTTTCAATAGTTTCATAATTTTAAAATTCTCTTTGAAAAATTCTTGATTCTGGAAAGTTATAGGATGATTTTAATTCAAACAAACCTAAGATAGTTTAATGAAGATGTTTGCACATAAAATATAACAAATCAAAGTAATTGTGCAAAACAACTTACTACATATATATAGGCAATGCATTACCAAGCACATTTGATGATGGATGTCACTCTTTTAAACATTTAAACAACAAGATAAAATTGAAGCACAACATATTCAACAAATTTTATCCACAAAAATAAAATATATAATCAAATGTGAAAAGAGTAAAGATAGAGATTAAACACAAGAATGGATAAACATATACAAATATAATTGTTAACATTTTGAAATTGTTAGCCTTATTAGCCTAGCTAATGAGATTGTTAACATTTTTGATTTGATTGCCTTGTTATCTTTTCCCTATTTGGTTTTGATGTTGAAAATAATTTACATCTGACAACACTCTTTAGTATTTGGTAGTTGTTTTGTAGGATCAAAATGAGATCAAAGTAAAATCAAAGTAAATATGATTCAAGAGATCCACAATATCATTTAGTACTTATTTTATCCTTTTTAGGATCTTTTGTAAGTAAATTTCTATTCAAATCTTAATACAAATAAATTTCTTGAAACTGATAAATTGAGGTAGAAAATAAATCTCTTGAAGTGATTTAAACTCAAATATTTTTCAAACAAATTTTTAAAATGATCTTTCACAAATGCAAGTTTTAGAAAAAGCATTTTACACTTTGTGAATCGATTCATATTAAAAAATTTGTGAAAGCTACTCGAATCAATTCATGAAAAAAAGCTTGGAAAAATGTTTTTACTGAAGGTTAGGAAAATCATCTAAATCGATTCAACACCTGATTTCAAAATACAATGATTTGATTCATCAATCGATTCAGTCTTTAATTTTTATATATGCTGAATTAATTCATAGATCGACTAGTCAGTCGTTAGTTAGTTATAACTGTTACAAATCGATTTAAGGACTAAAAATTAGCTATTTTTAAATGTCAGTTACAACAACTATAAATACTCCTAACTCTATTTCAAACACAATAGTTTTCATAACAAACTTACTTATTCAAGAGTGAAATTCTCAAAGTGAAATGAACCTAACAAGATTCATCTTTACCTCTCTTTTTCTGATCAAATCAAGGATTCTTTATCAAGATTTAAAGAAAAATTTATAGCTAGATGTTTGAAATTTTCATTTCAAACTTGGTATTGTATATCTTACCTTTCTTTTGATTTTACCTTTAGATTTCTAGGTTATTAGGAATCTATATTTCTATCTTAATTACAATTTTTAGGTTAATAGAAATTGGAGATACAACGAAAGAGGTTGATCTTCATTTTGTATCCTTTTTAACTGTGAGATTGATTATATTTAGTTAAAGAGTATTGAATTCTTTGTCAATCTCTAGGTTATAAGGTTGATCATAGTCTGAAGAGATAGAAGAATTATTATATCTAGGTTAGACAAGAACTTGGTGAAATCTTGTCGTTTTTAGATTTGGCAAGAGCCCAGAAAAATCTGTTATAAATTGGTTTTCAGGAGCCCGGTTTCAATCTTGTGAATTGTAGTAATAAAACAAGTCATCCGGTTGAGGATTGACTCAGTAAATATAGATTTCATCTGTGATTTTAAGTGAAGTTGAATCACTTTAAAAATTGTAGTATCTTTAATATTTCTTTGCAGTTCTTTATTTTCTGCAATTCAATTTTACTGCAACATAATATTTTTGCTATGCTGAACTAATATTACATATTCTGTTGAATTCCACTATATTGCATAATTGTGATTTTGTATAATATTGAAACTGTTTTTGCATATTTGTATATTCTACTGTAATCAATAATCTGTTTTTATACACTCTCATATACAATATTGATTAATCATCTAATTGGATTTGCAATCTCAAATCATATCAATTCAGTCACTCTAATTGAGATCTTGATCACCAAATTAGTTTCCAAATACAAAAACAATTCTATAAAAACTTCTGCTTTTGCAATTCAATAGAATCCAAATTATTTTTAAGAGAGTATACAATTTACTAACATGAAAAGAGAAAGATGCTTTTCAGTACTCTAATATATATATATATATATATATATATATATCTCAATATACATATATATTCTTAGTACCAACAATTTTTATATAACAAATGTTTAGAAGCATATTCTACTCGATATATTTTTGTACGGACTAAATTTATCATTTACTTAATAAGCAAAATATTTATGACTACACAAATATAACAAGATTTGTTACTATGTTTATCTATCTTTAAATCAGAATGAACATGATCGATGCAAGGATCTATCGTTCTGTTATGCATGAATGAATCAATTTATGTCAGGGCTCGGACCCGATGGAGGCACTGAACCTTTTGGAAGCAAAGCTGCAAATGTCCTAACTCTTCTGTTTTGTATCCAATTTCAGTTCTGGAAGCCATAATTTCTTCCATATGATCGTAAAGTTCCCTTGCGTTTGCTGCTGAATTTTGCATGGCAGAAAGAATTATTACCACAAACATCAGCAAACATATCAACCTTTTGCTTTTGTTAAGATAAGATGCCATCTTATTTTGCTCACTGGTTGCTTAGCATTCAAAGTGAATAATTGCTTTATATATATATATATATATGTATATCTACACACACACACATATATATATATATATGTGTATATGTAGTGACGCTTGGAACACAGAAAGTTGACCAAATTAACATAAGAAATACGCCGGCTTTAATTGTGAACTGAGATTTCATCTTTTATTCAAGTGGGCGGCAGAAGAATGATCATTCAGCAGCAGCTATCATGTGAAGTCAATACAGTTGTACACGTTTACATCCGCCGGCTTTGCCATTTCTTTGATTTTAAGTAAACTTATTGACCTAAGCAGTAATTCAGAACCTGGAAACTATCAAATTCCTTTCGGAACTGAAGCCAAGTATTTCATCTCTTTTAATATACCCTAGAATACTGACGTTTTCAAGAAGCCAAATGTATTAACGAAGCTTTATACTCTTATTTTATTGCAAACTTAACGTAATATACAGCACCTCTGGCAATTCCTGTCACAATATACAGTTATATCCATTTTTTCTTCAATATTATACAGTTGTAGCCTTGAATTTTTCAGGAACATTTTGATCCGAATGCCTAAAGAGGGATGCGGTTCCTCACTTTGTTGACGTAAAAGAGAACGGTAAACAAAGAGTTAGACTTGGTATATGTAGAGGTATCATATTAGGGTTACAAATGGCAATGACTACCATAGAACCGCAAAAATTCAAATTCTTTTTCCTGCAAAATCTAGGGGAAGGGGAAATTAGCGTGGTGGCTAGAAAAAAGTTTCTAATTCTTAGAAAAAAATTGTGACGTTTTTCTACATGCAATTTAGTCGACGCTCTCTTTTATCTCCAATTCTCCCAGTTTCTCTCCCTCTGGAACTCGATCATTTTCTTCTAGTTGATAGTCTCCTTTCATCAAATCAAGGGCATTTGTGTTTGGTGTTTCATTATGGACATAACTTAATAATCTATCATAAGTAGCTTCAGACAAATGATCTTGTTCTCTAAATATCGCCAGAATGTCCAGCGCCAACTCCAAATCTTCCTTTTCTTTCGCGTAATCAATACATGCAGCCAAAGTAAAGCAGTTAGGCTTCAGTACTGGTTGATTTCCCTCGAATGCTTTCTTCATTGCTTGGACTGCTTTTTCCATGTCATTATGCACGCGATAG
>JANHAO010001249.1:0-34332 GCA_026873985.1 Saraca asoca
TTAAAAATGAAACACCCCCCCTTAAAAAAAAAAAAATTAAAATTTTAGCAAAAAATGCCCCCCCCCCCCCCCAAAAATGACACTAACTAAAGATTTAATTTAGCAATAATTTAAGAGTGTCTTTTTTTTTAAAAAAAAATTACATGATAAAGAAAATTCTATGGATATAAAACATTCTTTTGTAAAAGTATAGAACTTCTATTGTTTGGTGTTGATAATAAAAAGCGTTTGTTTTGGAGAAAAAATTTTCAAGATGGAATGTGCAAATTTCACCTTAAAGCATTTGCTTTCATCTATCAAAAGTTAGGTTTTCATTAACTACATATATATATATATATATATATATATATATTATAGTATCACTAAAAGATAAAAAAGCAAGAAAACATTTTCTGAACTTTATTTCCGCAAAACAAACACAGTTTAAATTATCCAAAAATCTCTGCTTAATCTAGAGGCAAAACAATCTGCAGTGATACTCACCCAAAAATTTAGGAGAGAATATGGACCATGTTTGTAGGACTGTAATTTTCTTAAGAATCTGAATTACAAATCGAATTTTACATTAATAAGGCCTTGGCCCAAATAGCGAAAGTGAAGATCCAAGAGCCTATGTATCCTCCCTGACAAAAAAACAAAGACCAAACAAAAAATGCATAAAGTAAATATCTAGGTTATATTATCTGGTATGACAAAAACAAAAAAGGCTTCACCAAAAAAGGTCGTATGATCTGGAAATAAAAAGGATTTGGAGGTTGAATTATGAGGAAAAGAAAAAAGAAAAATTTCAACCACCAAATCTAATTTTTAATCAATCTCAAAAAAATAAAAAAGAAATCATTTCTATGATTCAATTTCAGAAAAATTGATTTCAACCAAAGCATTATACTTTTTTAGTAGTTTTCACACATAATGCTTCATGAGGATTATTAAAAATTTATAAAACAATTTTTTTAGAATTGAATTCATTTTATTTTAATAGACATGATTTTAATAGATTTGCAAATGATTTTTATTGTTTAGAAATTATATTAAAATAATAATTTTAATTTATTTGTAAATAATTTTTTTTTATTTGAAACATATTGAAAAGTGTATGAAATTCAATTAAAATATAGATTTTGATGGTATCATAGTAAATAATATTTTAGAATGAGAATAAATTTTTTTATATAACATGTATTTTAAATTAAATGAAATAAATTCTAGTAAAATTCTTGATAAATTTGACAAATTTCATAACGGTACAAATATAATTAAAATAAAAATGATAGATAAAATGACTTTTTTTTAAACTTAAATTCAAACATCATGTAAAAAATAAATTCATTTAAAAATAAAATAAAATCTTTTTTTTTATTATCCTAAACAACACTTAAGTTGTGTGTAATTTTATTTATTTTTTTAAACAAACTTATTAATCAAATTATCCGTACATTGTTATGTAAGAGTGTCTTTTCTGTTAAAAAATGGATGTAACAACCCATTCCATTTTTTTTTAACATAATCTTAAGTTTACTTAATTTTGCGAGATATGTGCACTTTTGATATAATACTCAATAGTTGTGCTTTATTTTATTACAATTTGTGTGAAAAGAGAACTGCTTAACACATATACACACAAGATCTTAGGCTCAAATTCAAAACACTAAAGGGAAAATTTCTAAAGACATGAACAAGTGGCACTTCATATCTTAGAAGACATTTGGTTTGTTGATTTTTTTTTTTTTTTTGAGAATCTTTCAAGGGAATCTAATATTTTTATATCTGGTTCATGTAAGAAAAATATACCTGATAATATTTAAATTTCTTTCAAAATATTCTTATGAAGGGAGATTAGTATCATATAATCTCATAACATGGGAATGTTATAATTATATAAAAAAATTACTTTGCTTATCCATATATCAATGCCCTAATTGCCATCCTTATCATCTCAAACCATCATTTAGCATCATTGACCATTATCCACTATCATATATCATCATTGATTATTGTCCATCATTGTTAATTAGTTATTTTTCAGTGACTAATTAAATTTTTTTTGATGAGGACATTTTTTAAAATTGGACAAGATTTATAGAAATATATAAATGAATTAAAATGCAATATTACAACATTTTTTAGAATATTTTTAATCAAACCAAATATAATAATGTAATATTTCTGGTAATCACATTCCTAGGAATATTAAGGGTGCATTTGGAGGTCATAACAGTATGATATAGGATATGATAGGATAAGCAAATATGATATTATAGGATAAGATAATGGAAAAAATAAGATATAATGCAATCAAGTGTTCGACATACAATCGTATAAGTAGTTTGATTGTACAAACTAATATTATCATTTATTTGTTAATAGATATGTACATAACATGATAGTATTAAAAAAATTTTCTAGATAAAATTATCTTTATTCTTACAAAAATAATTTTTATTACTATTATTTTATATTACTTGACAATGATAAGCTTTTCAATATTTTTAATGAAATTATCAAATAATAAATTAAATTAATGTTTTGGCTATATTTCTTAATATTTCTTCACTTCAATGAGCCACAGGAAAAACAAGAAGAAATAAAATAATAGGAGGATAAAAAGTCTAACCAAAAGTAATTCATTTGATTACATCGTTCAAAAACCTGGGAATGATAAATATAGGTTAAGGGCAAAGTGGGAATGATGAATTTTACTTGATAAACTATGATAAAGGTATACTTCATTTGACAAAGCCAATGTCATGGTTGTTGAAGATTAAGTGATGTAAACACAGATTAAGGGTAAAATGGGAATGATAAATTTTACTTTAATTTTATGTTGTTGTTACAAGTCTAAAAGGAGAGAATTAATTTATCATATATTGATCATATAAAATGAGTGGATTGGATTATATTAGACTATCTTGTGTAAGGCCCAAACACTTGTTAAAATATAATTGTATTTACTTATACTATCATATTTCTCTTATATGGTGCATCAAACAGACCCTAAGATTTTTGGGAATATAAGATTCCGCATATCAAATGTCCTTTAAAGATGTAGGATTGCAGGTATGGATTAAAACAAATACCTCGTGCTTGGTATACATGGATTGATGCATACTTCTTGCAGGATGCATTTCAAATGTGTCCCAACGAGCATACACTATATGTCAAATCAAAAGCAATCGAAAATTTAATAATCCTATGTCTTTTTTATTGATGATTTAATATTTACAAGAAATTATGAGACCATGTTTACAAAATTCAAGGAAGCCATGACTTGTCAATTTCAAATGATAGACATTAGTTTGATGTCCTACTTCCTTGGAATAGAAGTACAACAAAGAGATGGTGGAATATTTGTCTCACAAAAAAAGCATGCAAATGATATTTAGAAGAAGTTCAAGATGGATTCAGTAATCCCAATCCAAACCCCAATGGCTAAGCGCCTTGAGATAAAGAAAGAAGGAGGTTGGGAACTAGTAAACCCAACATACTATAAAAGCATAATTGATTGTCTATGTTATCTGACTTTCACTAAGCCAGACATCGTTTATGGAGTTGGGATTATCAACCATTTCATATAGAAGCTAAATCAGTCACACTTGCAAGTAGCAAAACGAATTCTGTAGTATGTTAGTGGTACTTGAGATCATGGAGTCCTCTATACTTATTCAAATGATTTCAATCTAGTTCGGTATACAGATAATGAATCGATAAGAGATATTGACACTAGAAAAAGCATATCTAGTTATGTTTTCTATCTTAGAGAAAGAGTGTTTTCTTGGTCTTCAAAGAAGCAGCAAGTGGTGGCCTTATCAATTGTAGAGACTGAATACATGGCAGCAGCATCTGCTACATGTCAAGTAGTTGGATCCATAGGCAACTTGAAGAGTTAAAACTATTGAAACTTTTTGATTCGGACCTAAATAATTTAGGAATATATTTATGAAATGTCAAAGTGTTGTTAGCTTATATTATTGATATAAAGTTTGGGTTTGTAATAATACTTAGGCATGCTTTCTGGACTAGATATTTTTGGTGATGGGTCAGGTTATGCCCAGATAGCATTATTTTATTATGATTTGTCCCTATTCCTAAAATCCTAGTCTAATTGCATTCCATTCCATCAAACTACAAATTGTATTCTTCATTTAAGTGTGATAAGTAGGATTTCATAGGAGGAGAGAATTTGTCAATGAGAATTCACATCACAAAAAAATCAGCTTAATACTAGATAATGGATCAGTTTGTAAATTCATGTAACCCTCATGCCTAATTCTATTTTATATTTCACATTCCATTTGTGTTGTGAGAACACAGTCTGATCAGTCTAAATTTATGTAAAGATTTATCAAATTGTATTAGAATTGTACAAATTATGTTACACGGCTAATAGTGTGCAAATTGATTGTGAATTTTATCTAATCTATATTGTGATGATTGAATTATTTTGAATTCAGAATGCCATGATTATTCAAATTATTTCATTACTTTATATTGATAAATTATTAAATTTTTTGAATGGAAATTATTATATGAATTGTTCTAAGTTTATTGCACAATTCAATTTGAACAATTAATAGAGAATCAATGTTTTGAAATTGAAATTATTTTGTTCACACTTGGTCATTATGAACACAAATTTTCTAACAAATTTAGCCTATTTTGTGGTAATTCGTTCAAATTGATTGGTAGTTTTAGTTTAGATTATGTTTGGGAGGAAAAACCCCAAATTAATTTCATAAAACACCTATTGGAATTGTTGATTTGAAGAAAAATTTTGGAATAGAAAATAGGGTTAGTTTTTTCATTAGCCTTCTACAAAATTAAAGCACAATTTGTAGTTTTTTCTTGAAATTGAAATGTAGGTTAGCCTTAGAATAATTTTAGGAATCAAACTCATAAAAAAATTTGAGAGAAAATGACCAAATTGGTAACCAAGTTACAATTGGACCTAATGTGGATCACATAGATTCGAAGACAATGAAACAAGTCAAGAAGATGGCAAGATTGGTTGGCTCATCTATCTGGCGAAACCATTTGCGACATCTACCTGCAACTTGACAGAAGTTAGTGGTTTGGATTGAAATTGATTTAATTTGTATATTAAAGGACTAAAATAGAATAGGGGTTTTAAAAAGGGATCAAATTATATTTCAAAGGAACAAAAAATGTCATTAAGCCAAGAATATATATGAAAAGACTATTTCACCTTCCATTTCATCAATTCCTTATCATCACTACCGCCTCAAACCACCACCAAAAACTTATCGCAATTGACCATCGCCTACCATTATTAACTCAGTCAACTTTTCAATATTGACTACAGTTAACATATCAATTTTCTAACAAAGAAATTTTTAAATATTTAATAAGCTTCCTAAAAATAGACAAATTAATTGAAATACAATGTTAGTGTAGTATTCATATAAATCTTTTTGATTGAACAAAATATGGTAATGTGACATTTTGAAGAATTACATTCCCACGATCAAATGCCCTCTAAAAATTAAAAATATTTAGTTCTCACTGATATGTAATTTCTTGTATTTTTTATGTCTACCTCTGTCTCTTGCTAACTCTTATGGTATAGAAATTTTTTACTCTATGGTAACATTTGGTTTATGAAATCATACATTCTTAGGAATATGATTCCTAAGGATATGATTTATGGGATTGTCACAGTACCATGTTTGGTTCAATTAAAAAGATTCCTAGGAATGTCACAATATTATATTTTAATTAATTTGTATATTTTAAAACTATTGTTAAATTATCAAAAATGCTTTCATGAAAAATTAAGCAGTCAACATTGAAAAGTTGATTGATCAATGGTGATAAGTGGTGGTTAATGGTGGTGAGTGATGGTGGGCAACTGTTAATAGTAATAAGTGGTGATGGGTTGAGGTGATAAGATATTAACGAAAGGGTGGACAAAATAATCCTTTTATATGAAAAATACTCATCTCCAGTCCTCCTCTAATGTGAATATTTTAAGGGAATATTGGACTAAAAAAAATTTCTAGGAATTCAACATTCTTTGATAAAATTTTCTAAATTTTAAATCAAATAGAAAAATCTAACATTCCCTTAAAATGTTTTTGAAAATGTGAGAACATTTTTGCAAACCAAATGCCACTTATGAGTAAGAATGTCTTAATTTATTGCCATTTATATGAATGCATTTTTTCATAATAATGGACTTCTATGCCCTCATAACTGTTTATGGCAAATTTACCCTAACACTCAACTTCTACCATGTGGCCATCATAACAAGTTCACTGTTAGGGAGAAATTGTAACTTTGCAAACTAGTCCTTAGAGAAATTGAAATAATCTCTACTATGACTAACTTAAAACACTGATATGAAGGTATCAAAAGACTCTATTACATTTGTGAGTGCCATTATTGAGCTGCCACACAAATAGCATGCTTTGAGTATACATTTTTAACGTTAGTGCTTGACCTAAGATTAGAGATATGAAAGGAGAAGTTTATTGCGATCTTTAATGACGCTATGATAAACTTGAGATCAATGTGTAATGGCATCGTTATTTGGCCCTATCTATGATGGTAGGACATTCTAACAGGAAGTACCTTGCTTTCACCATGGAGTTACAAGTAAGTTCTTGTTTCAAAATAGGGATTGTGCTTTTGTATGTCACATCCTTTTGAGGTACTAAGCTTGAAGTCTACTTCCAAATATTATTTGAAACGATGGACCTTGCTTACACCATAAAGTTATAAGTAAGTTTTTGTTTCAAAACAAGGCTTGTGCGTTATCCATGTCACATGCTTTTGAGGTACAAAGTTTGAAGTTTGCTTCCACATATTATCTATGTTTCTAATTTTTTAGGGCCTTAAATTGCTTAGAGCTAGTTTTTGTGATACATTAAAATCTAAGTTAATTTCCTTTAATTATTTGGAGTTTTTGTAGTCATGTAAATCTTTGTATTCATAAAACCAAGGCTTTAGAAAGCTATAGATTTTCTTTTAAACATGAAAGGTATTTCTTTCATCATTTCCCTTTTAACATCAAAATCTCAAATGCAAGTGAAAAGTATGTAAGACTTACAATTGTTAATTTGGATTTTACCTTTCAAATATTGGGATTTAGGAATTATTTCTTTTCAACTATTTACTTTTTCAAATGTTGTGGTTATCTATTTCTTTAGAGTTTAAATTGGTAACATATTGCTCATTTTCTTCAAGCCACTAGATCCTAACTTGTGCTTAACCAAGAAAAATTTGCTTGGAGTTGGATTTTCTACATAATTTTTTTGTTAGAAATTGTTAGCATTTATTATTATTATTTTTACATAAAGTATCTGAATATGTGTGAAATTACAACTTAAAACAAGTGAAAGATAGTTTAGAATGAAGTAGTAATATGGTTTAGCTACCTTCAAATCCTTGTGTCTATTGTATGTCTTATAGTTTGACTATCTTGCTTTTTTTGTGCATATATACATGAAAACTGTGTTTAAAATGGCTTACCAAATGAGGTAGAATTGCATGTAAAGGTGTAAGGAAATATATTTCATTGTTTTTATTAAGTGGGTAATTGTCCCTTCTTGCAAGCATGTCATTGATGTGCTTATCAAAGATGGTAAATTATTAACTAACTATACATGGTAATTGGAATACCTTTCTAATAGATAAGACTAAATCTCCTAATTGCTTTCACTTAGTATCACTTTAGACCTTTATAGCAATTTTCTAGGAAAAAAGAAAATATCATTTAGTTGTGTCATTACTTAATTTATTCTTTGGTGCCTAGTGACCACATTTTGTTTGATTTTCTTTTTAGAAATATATCCTTTCATGTTATCAGTTTATAAAATGACTATAAGATTCTGGTTTTAGCTTGCTTGATTGCCTTTGTACATATTGAATTGCATCAAATGTCAAAATTACTCTATGGAAGACATCTAACTTTAATAGGATTGATGTATTTATATACAAGTTTTCTCTTTTATGGCCATAATCTTAAACCATACCTAATAGAAAAACAATTGCCTTATTATCTATAACATTGTTCTTGCCTAAACTTTGGTGTTAAGATTACTATATACTTTTCTTGGTCATGGTAACTTTTTGTGTTAAAATATTTACTTGCTTCATAAGCGTAGTAAGATATAAATGGTGGTTCAATTGAAGATTATATTTATTTGTTTACAAGAAAAGTGAGATAAAAACTATAAATTTTATTACAATAACTACTCCATTTATAAAAATCTTTTTTAAGCACCTGAGTTATATTAGGTTATAGAGATAATGGAAGAGGTTAAAGGCAGTTATTAGGTTCAAGCCACATCAAGTTTGATATCAAAAGGAAAGCTTTGGATGGCTTAGTCTAGTCAATTTAAAAAGTTGTCCTTCATTAATTTTTTCTCACTTCTAAGTTCCAATATCATTTTGATTATAAATGATTTTGTTGTATATGTGTATGCCACTGTTCTATAGTTCAAGGTAGTTAACCATAAATATAGTACTTGAGTTTCAGATGTTTTCACTTCTAACGTTCATGAGAACTTATGAAATACTTGTTTTAAGAATATTCATTTAACAAAAATCATTTTTTCTTGGATCCTGTGATTATGGAAGCTTGCCACCAAAATGAAAATTGATTATAGGGAAAATTTTGATGAAGTTATGCTACAAATTAATAGAGCTTCTCTATGTTAGAATCTTTTATGTGAACTTCCATAGTTGAGAATATTTTGCAAAACTTGAATTACACAAATGTCAAATTAATTATTGTAATTTAGCTTAATCTGAAAGTGATAATATTGTAGGGCTTAATATGACATCTAGGCCAAAAGTAGTTAATAGTTATTTGAGCTTTGTAACTAGGCTATTCTGTGATAGGTTAGAGTCACGACCTAAAACCCTAGTCATGGTCGGTGTCATAAGTCTGCCTTGTGAACTAAATTCGGTAGGTAGATGTGCTCGGATTCAGATAAAACTTGGCACTAAAATCAAGTATGAAGAGGCGATCATGTGGTGTGGTTTTGGAGGCAAATGCACTTATAGATTATTTTTTCAAATTTTTCCTATTTTCAAGGTATTTGTCTCTTTTTAGCATGGATCATTTATCCAGTACGAGTATATTAGTATGTTGTTGTGATCTTTGCATTTTTATCTTTACGTCCATATGAGACGGAGTGTTAGAACCTTTAAGAGCTAGGCAAAAAGTCCTTACATGAACTGAAAAAAAAATATATCTACTTTTGTTGATAAGGTTTTTGCCTAGAATACTTTTTAAGGGGGCAAGTCAGTGACTTACTGGCGCTATGACTCAAGTTAGGGGTTAAGTGTGAAGCTTAGAGATACATCCCTGCACACTCAAAACTATGTAATGAGATATATATTAATAAAACAGAGTTATCTCACTCTCTATTTTTAAAAAGTCCCTTCTCGATATGTACTAGAGGCTTTTTGTGTGACACTTTTTTGAGACTCGATATGCACTAATGCTTTGACTACATGCTCATGTTGCTGGAAAACATGTTAAGCATTGGATTTTGGTTGTATGGGTAACAAAATCCTCAATGTCCCGAATATCTATCCAATTATAGCTTGAATTTATGGGAAGACTGGTATGTTGGCTAAGAGTTAGCATCATGTGTTACATGATTTTGGCTAGAAAACTGCCGACCCATGACAACTGGCATGAATATCAAACATTTACCAATATTCACTAGGCTTTATTTACTCTCAATATTCATTTTTATTCATGATTATCTCATTATTTCTAATCATATTCATTCATGTTTAACTAACTGACTAAGAAATAAAATATCTTGGACAAAGGATTATACATTAGATAATAATGATATTTCATAATGTACATAGGCACTGCCCAACAAGCACGTGCCTACCTAACATCTGTCTCAAGAGTTACGCAAGTTTCAAAAAACTTTCACATCTTTAGTGGGTCAAAAGAATCCTTCCCTCTCTCCTCCTCATATCCTATAAGGGCGAATTTATCAAAAAGTTAGGTTAGCCTATGACTTATCTTGATACCAAAAATCATAGGTTGAGCTAACTAAGCCTTTGGTTACCTTATGGCCCTACATTTTATATAGAGTTTAAAAGTTAACAAAATACAAAGTCAGTTGTTAGATCCCTCAGGGATCAAACCACCCTAAGGCCATCATTAGGAGGACATTGGGAGGCCTAAGGGAGATGATCTTGACCTTGTGGAATACCTTACAACCTACTAAATTCAAAATAACAATGTAATGAACTCTAATCTTATAGACTCCTAGTGGAATCATAATAGTGCTGGAGAAGGCATCAGATATGATTTCTATTGGATTACTATTCATGTTTACTTTTTTATAGGAGGATTGATTGCAATGTCTTGAGATTCTAAAAAAAAGTCTACAGAAAAGTGAGTTTGGCATTTAGTGAGATAATTTGTACCAAATCTATGAATTCATTCAACCGACACCATATACACACTCACACACACACACACACACACACACACACACACACACACACACACACACACACATATATATATGTATCAACACCATATCCAAGCAATTATTTCTCATACTCATATCAATAAATTTCAGAGACTCACCTTTAAGTGGCTTTATATCACATTGTACATAGTACATTATACTGAATCAGAGTTCTCAAGGCCTTGGGCCACTGTTCTTTTTCATTGTCTTATTCAAATCATCATACCACATTTCAATATTTCACAAAATGATAAATAGGTAAAAGTAAAATGCATAAAAGTAATAAATCTTCTTATTATTACAGTCCAGCCTTATCCCGCACAATCGTAGCCTTGTCTCTCTAAGCCAACCTTATCCCACTCATCGTATTAGAACACACAGATCTAAGATCCAGTTCATTATTCTCCATCATAACCCATCACTCATATTTCAAGTCTTATAAGAGCTTTCAAGCATTCAAGGATATCAATCCCATAATAAATACATCATCAAGTTCACATTAACATATTCTATCATCATTCATGATATCATGTTCCATTCTAGATCTCATGAAAAGTAATAAAAATTAAGCAATATGGTCCTCACAACAACTATGTCGTTATTCTCATTTAGCCACAATTCTAGTCACATGAGTTACGTTCTATTGCAAATGCACCACACATTCTTTGTTTTATCATATGACTAATATAATTAATTTCATATTAATAATATATATAGCCAATTGTTAAATTCAATAATATTATATTATAATTACCTATTTAAGATTTCTTAATTTTTATACTTGATTTAGTAGGGTTTATAGAAGATTAAACCAATATTTTAGAAAGAAGTGAAGTTAGGTTGAAAAATGTAGAAATTTCTCAAAATGCAATCAAATCACAAGAATGATCATTGAAGAAATTCAAGTAGAATCGTAATTAGGATTAAGGAGTTTAAGTGTGAAAAATTCAATTTAACTTGAGGAAATTCAGTTAGAAATGTGAGTCTCCTTGCTAAAATGTGCAACCATTCAAGAAGTCCAATCACAAACGTGATTAGAATCATAATTGGAATTGAAAAACACGGTAGGAAGATTCAATTTGAATTGTACAAATCTAGTTTAAATTTTGATTCAGATTGTAAGAACAAAATGCTTGGGTTTCTATTAGCATGATTGTGGATTCAGTTTAAAAGTTGTGATTCGACTTGCATAAGCAGGAATTTCATGACAATAGCAGAAAATAGGGGAAGTGACTTCCAATTCAACATGACACTATAAGATCTTAACATAACATGTTTTAAGAGCTTGAACAAGCTTGAAACTCAGCTATTTCAACAGAAAACTAGTTATTATGTCATTAAACCCATTTAGTCTCAATTTTACCACAAAATCATAAGAAAAACCCATTTTGTCAACTTGTAGCAATAATTAATAGATAACAAGCAATAAACACTCTATAATTCACCAAAATGGTAAGAATTACTTACATGTGAACTGGAAACACAAGATCACTATTGGTCCTACAAAAAACTTTAATACTCTTCATAAACCAAGAGAAAAGCATATTAACTTCTTAGCTATTTCAAAGTTTTTCTTTCAACAAACAATCATATGCCATTTGATTATGGTTTCATGGCATAGAAATAACCTAAATATACAAGATTTAAGCCCTAAAACTTCAGAAAATCATAAGGGTTCTTAAAATGAACAATAACATGAACAGTTATGTGAACTTCAAAAATTCAAATTTCAAGTTATACTCTGTAAATTAATATGATTTTGATGTCAAATTGAAGAAGATGATGAGAGAATTCAGCTATAAAAATAAGAGAAATTAATAAGAAGAGACGAAGGATTTACTTGAGGAAAGAGAGTGAGTATAGAGAAAAAGGCTTAAGCTTAGAGAGGAAGATATAGGTTGCATGAGTTGCAACTGGGAAATGCCAAAGAAAAAGAAGAGGAAGTTGGCTGAGGGAGGGAAAAATGAGAAAACAAAATGCCAAATCCTCAACTTTGACTTAAATTTAAATAATTCCTCTTTTTCACACTTTTTCCTATTTTTTCCACATTGAGCCTAAAATTAACATATTCAGTGATTGTCAGCGACCATGAAATTATACCACAATTTAGTTAAATTAATTACCTTTATAACAATCATAATTTCACTCTTGCTGAGTACCCATAGCCCTAGTTTCAATATTTTCAAAGTTTTCTGGAAATTAAGTCCCGAAAACACAAATTTAATTTCTAGGCATCCATAATGGAAACTTCAATTATCTAAAATTTCCTAAAATTCATATAATCTATTTCTAATGTATCTAGACTCCTCGTAACCCTAAATTATAGTTTCAAAATTTTCTAAAATTTTAAACTTACCCTTTTTTGGATTTTTGTTCCCAAAAAGCCATTTTATTATCAAATTTAACTTGAAAAAATTTAGGGTATCACAATTCTCCCCTTGAAAGAATTCATCCTTGAATTCTAGATGATGATAATAATTTAACTAGAATAATCAATGGTTGCAAATAATACTTTACTAAGTAATTATTATATTCGTCTCTTACTAAATAATCGAGGATATTTTTCTCACATATAGTTTCTAATTCCCACATGGCCTCTCATTTATCATGTCATGCTCACATTACTTTAACTATTAGAACTTCTCTAGATCTTAGCTCTCAAACTTATCAATCGACAACAGCTGTTGATTACTCCTCATAGTTCAATTTGGTGTCCAATTGGACTAGTTTTTCCTTAATAATATAATATTCATTCAAAACATATTTCCTCAGCATGGAGACATGGAATACCAGGTGGATTCATTGCATTTTGAATGGAAATTCTAATTGATACGCCACAGCTCCCATGCATCTAGAAATTCAAAATGGTCCAATATATCTTGGTGCCAAATTTCCCTTTTTACTAAATCACATGACTCCTTTCATAGGAGATACTTTGAAAAACACTCAATCATCAACCTCAAACTCTAATTCCCTTATTCTTTTATTCAAGTATGACTTTTGTTGGTCTTGAGCCACCTTCATTCTATCATGAATTAACTACATTTTTGCATTGATATCTGCTACAAGGACCTAACAACCTTGCCTCAATGGGTTCAAACCAACCGATCAGAGACCTATATCTCTTCCCATACAATGCTTTAAATGGTGCTATTTGAATACTAACTTGGTAACTATTGTTGTAGGAAAATTCAATAAGCTACAAATATTTTTTCCAACTTCCCTCAAACTCCATTACGTATGCTCGAAGCATGTCCTCTAGAATCTGGACCGTTTGCTCTAATTGGCCATTAATCTATGGATGAAAAGCAATATTGAATCACAATTGAGTACCCAACACTTGCAATAATGATTGTAAAAAATGAGAAGTAAATTGAGTACCACGATCCAAGATAATTGTTAGTGGCACATAATTTAAAGGAACTATGCAATGAAGATAAATTTGTGTGTATTGAACAGTCGAACGAGCTATCTTGACTGACAAGAAATGGTTCATTTTAGTTAAGTGATCAATGATGACCTAAATCAAATCATAACCCTTTAGTTGACAAACCAATTAGGAAGTCCATCATAATACTATCCCATTTCCATTCTGGAATCTTAATGGATTGACTTGACCTTGCTGGACATTGATGTTCTACCTTCACTTGTTCACACGTAAGATATCTGGTTACATATTCAAGCACATCTTGCTTCATTCCTTCACTCTAGAACACTTCCTTTAGGTCATGATACATTTTAGACGCTCCCAGGTGCATTGTATATGAGGAGTTATGAGCTTGATGCAATAAATCATTACAAACACTTGAAGGACCCCATAATCATCTTTTATTTTTAAGCTCACCTACCTCGTTGACTGCAAATTTAGAATCTAGCTTTGCTTTCACTTTTTGTCTAAGGATATCATATTGTGGTCCTATTTTTGAGCTTATTTAATGTGGTTGATCATAATCGATTGTGCCATCATATGGGTAAAATAAAGGTCTGATCTGGAACTTCCCAACTCTACTAGTTTTGGGTAGAAACACATTTCCTTTTCTTCTCTAGAAAGAAAATAAGCCAAACCACCTGTCGATTTACAACTTAATGCATTTGCTACCATGTTTGCCTTTCTAGGATGATATAATATTGAACACTGGTAATCTTTCATTATTTCCATCCATCTCTACTGACAAAGATCAAAATATTTTTATTCAAAAATGTATTTCAAACTTTTATGATCAGTCTAAATTTTGTACATTTCTCCATACAAGTAATGCCTCTATATTTTCAATGTAAAGACTACAGTTGTCATTTTTATATCATACATAGGGTAGTTCTGCTGGTGTTTCTTTAATTGTTGTGATGCATAAACAATGACTGTTCCATTTTGCATCAATACACATGCTAGTCTTATTTAGAAAGCATCACAATACACTGCATAGCCACCTACCCTTGAAGGCAATGCTAGCACTAGGGCTGTTGTCAAACATTTCTTTCATTTTGGAAGCTTTCTTCAAAAATAGGAGTCTAATCAAATCATACCCCTTTTTGAGTAAGCTTGGTTAATGACATAGAGATCTTGGAAAAATCTCTAACAAACTTTTTGTAATATCCGGCTAACCCTAAGAAGCTTCAAATTTCTGTGATCATTATAGGTTTAGGCTAATTCTCTGTAGCTTCTACTTTCTTATGATCAACTTGTATCCCTTCTTATAACACTACATGATCAAGAAATTTAACACTAGTGGCCCAAAACTTATATTTAGAAAATTTTGCATACAGCCTATGCTTTCACAGAGTCTATAACATTATCCTCAAGTATTAGTCATGCTCCTCTTGACTTTTAGAATTTACCATGATATCATTGATAAACATAACCATAAATTTATCTAGAAATGGTTTGAAAATTTAATTCATTAGGGTCATGAAAGTAGCTTGGGCATTTGTTAACCTAAATGACATTATGGGGAACTCATAGTGCCTATAACGTGTATGAAAAATGATCTTGGACACATCTTTCTTGCAAATATTTAACTAGAGATAACCCAATCTCAAATCTAATTTAAAAAAATATCTTATTCCTTGTAATTGATTAAATAAATCATCAATATGAGGGAAAGGATATTTGTTCTTGATAGTTACCTTATTCAATTGATAGAAATCAAAACACAACCATAATGATCCATCTTTCTTTTCGCAAAGAGTATGGGTGCTCCCTATGATGAAACACTCAGATGAATTAAGTCTCTATCAACTAACTCTTGTAGCTGAATTTTTAGCTTTTTCAACTCCATTGGCACCATATAGTAAGGAGAAATAGAAATAGGTTTTGTGCCGGGCACAAGATCGATAGTGAATTCAATTTCCCAATCCAGTGGTAGCCCGGGTAACTTATTCGAAAACACATCAAGGAATGCTCGTATCACCAGAACCTCGCTCGAATTTGGAACAATTTGATCTAGGTCCCTACCATTTGCTAAATAAGTTGTACACTCTTTATTTAACAACTTGCAAGCTTGCATGTTTGAAATCAAACCAGTGATTTTAGCTATTCATTATCATTGAAAGACTACAGGAGAAGGTTCTTCCACATGAAAGGTCACTATCTTACTAAAACAATTTAAGCACACAAGGTATTGAGACAGCCAATCCATACCTAGGATTACGTCATAATTAACCATTTCTAATATGACTAGATTCACAGACGCCTACTTATATCCTATTGTTATAACATAATTTTTGAACAAATGATTAGCTAGATAAGTCTTACTAACCAAGGTCATCACTACTAACAATGATTCCATTGGTTCACCAGATTTATCTAACAGGTCAACAAATTTCTTTGTGATAGAAAACATGAGTAGCTCCAGGGTAAAACAATACCCAAGCTTGGAGATCATATATTTTTAAGATACTTAAGACTACAGCATTTGAAGCTTGGGTCTCTTACTTGGTAACATTGTATACCATTACCATGGCTTCATTAGAACTTCTCCCTCTATTACTCTTCCTATCATTCTTACTAGATGCAATTGGTGCTCTTATTGAAGTTGTTGACTGTGTCACTGGCTGGTTCCAAGGTCTAACTTGATAATTTTGCACCATATCCAGAAGCACTAACACCTATAGGATATTACCTTGCTCTATGACCTAGTTAACCATACTAAAAACACCCAGTCAAACCCTTTTAAAAGATTTATAATGAGTTATGTCACAAATTTTGCACCATAGTGTATTAGCATTAAAGTTTCTTTAACTTTGAGATATATTCTTTCCATGGAATAGAACAAAAGCGGTCGAACTTGATTGTCCTCCCATATTCCTTCCTACAAGTTAATTCTATGACTGGGGTAGTCTAAAAGAGTTTTTTTTCCACCCAATGGGTGGTGTTCTCGATCTTCCACTTGGCACAGTATTAGTTTCCTCAATTCGGGCTCTTTTCTTACTATTGGATAACACTTCCCATTCATGAAGCTCCTTGGACCTTAGTTTAACCCACAAGACTTAGTTCATAGCTTGTCGATATGTTGTGTCTGGATCAACCTTGACATGATAAAAATAATAATCATGAAGTCCTTGAACAAATCTTTCTACCTTCATAGCCTTATTAGGAATTAAATGGGCAACATATCAAGAAAGTCGAGTAAATTGAGCATCAAACTTGCTTATGGTCAAGTTTTCTTATCTTAGGGCATTTGCTTGTTGGACACTGGGAGGAAGAAACCTATCGATGAAAGCCTCTTAGAATGTTGCCCAAGTCAATGGCTTCGTATTAGCCATTCAAACCTCAATAACTCCAACATACCAATAGTATGCTAAATCATCTAACTGATGCCTTACCAATTCTATTAGTAAGGGTTCAAAACACTGTAGCATCCTACCATATCTTTCAATCTAGTCCAAGAATTGATACGAATCCATAGAAGAATTAGTTCTAACATATCAGGGTGGCTTCAACTTCAGAAACTCATGTACAATTCTTAATCTATTCTCTTACTTACTTCTAGCAAGAAAAATTCAATCTCTTTCATTTCACTTATTTCTATCCAGCTCTTTATTCTGGCCTTGAGTCTGATTTTGTGTTAATATGTGTACTAGGTGATCCAGAGCCTACTGAATTAAGTTTTTTGCCTATTAAGAGACTTCAAGATTATCACCGACCTCATGGTATGGACTGTTTCACCTAATAAATAAGCCTCCATTACTAGACTCAGATTCTTGGCCTTCTGGCCTTCTACTTCTTATCATAATCTATATCACAAAATTAGTCAGATTCTTAAGACATACAAAAGGTTCTAATTTAACTCTACCGACATGAACGTGTATTTCACTGGGTCAACGAGAATGGTATCAACAATACGTGTTTGTGGGTGCACACATGTTAGTAGTACTATTCCTATTAATACTTGATGAAACTCCACCACTTTATGCCTCTTTACCATTCAATGTGCAGACTTATACTCACAAGGTTAACCTAAAACATTACTCTGATACCAAATATGTCACAACACAAAATCCTAGTCATGATTGGTGTGAATATCAAGCCTTTATCAATATTCACTAGCCTTTATTTACTCTCAATATTCATTTCTATTCATGATTATCTCATTATTTCTAATCATATTCATTCATGTTCAATTAACTGACTAAGAAATGAGATATTTTAGAGAAAAGATTATACATTAAATAATAATGATATTTCATAATGTCATAGGCACTGCCCAACAAGCACGTGCCCACCAACATCTATGTCAAGAGTTACGCAAGTTTCACAAAAATTTCACATCTTTTGTGGGTCAAAAGAATCCTTCCCTCTCTCTTCATCATGTCTTACATGGGTGAAGCCATCAAAAAGTTAGGTAAACCTATGACTTATGCTGATACCAAAAATCATAAGTTGAGCTAATTAAGCCTTTTATTACCCTATGGCCCTACATTTTATACAGATTTCAAAAGTCAATAAAATACAAAGTTAGTTGGTAGATCCCTCAAGGATCAAACCACCCTAGGGCTAGCCATCATCTGGAGAATATTGAGAGGCTTGAGGGGAATGATCTTGACCTCACGGAGTACCTCACAACTTACTAAATTCAAAATATCGATGTAACGGACTCTAATCTCATAGACTCCTAACTCACTTGTAATAATGGTGGAGAAGGCATCGTACGTGATTTCCATTGGATCACTATTCATGCTTACTTTTTTGGAGGAGGATTAACTGCAATGTCTCGAGATTTTGAAAAAAAAAAAGTCTATAGAAAAGTGAGTCTAGAGCTTAGTATAATTAGTACAAAGTTATGAATTCATCCAACCAAGACTACACACACACACAAATATATATATATATATATATCAACATCATATCTAAGCAATTATTTCTCATACTAATATCATTAAATTTCAGAGACTCACCTCCAAGTGGCTTCATATCATATTGTACAAAGTACATTATACTAAATCAGAGTTGTTAAGGTCTTAGGCCACCATTCTTTTGGTTGCATGATTTGCAATTAGGAAATGCCAAAGAAAAGGGAAAAAAAAGGAAGTTGGTTGAGGGAGGGCAAAATGGAAAAAGAAAAAGTGAAACCCTCAACTTTGACTTAAATTTAAATAATTCCCCTTTTTAATACTTTTTCATATTTTCTCCACTTTGAGCTACTCACCAAACGCCAATGACCATGAAATTTTACCACAAATTAATTGAATTAATTACTTTTGTAATAACCATAATTGCACCTTTGCTAAGTATTTGTAGCCTTAGTTTTGATCTTTTCAAAGTTTTTTGAAAATTAAATCTCAAAAACATGAATTTTATTTTTTGGGCATCCATAATGGAAACTTTGATTATCTGAAAATTCCTAAAATTCATATAATCTATTTCTAATGTATTTGAACTCCTCATACCTTAAATTATAGTTTCAAAATTCTCTAAAATTTCAAGGTTACCCTTTTCAATTTTTTTTTCCTAAAAAGCCATTTTATTATTGAATTTAACTTGGAAAAATTTGAGGTATCATAGTCAACTTAACCTAATCAAATTAATATATACAAGGTAAGTCTCTACTCTCACCCTATGTCAATTTCTAAAGTTTCCCCATAAGAATTTGTAGACACATTCTCCCATAGACTATTAGGGATCAAAAGGAGTAAACCTACCAAGATTCGCATTTATTCAACATAATGGATTCATACTCTACACAAGGCATGTAATTCTTTTACATTGCAACTGTTATTTTTAATATACATTATATTTATGCCATGTGATATGATAAATTAGATCTAGATAATTGGTTCAATTCTATGATGCAATTTCTTACAATTAGTATTAGAGCCAATTATTCTATCATGTCGCATGGTTAAATACTATGCAAATTCAGTTTGACATTATTTATATCATGTTATTATTGAAATCAAGAAAGGTTGTGAATTCAAAATTTATAATCTTATAGCAAAATTAATCTATAATTTTCTATATGAATAATTTTCTTGAATATTATTGATATATTATGTATGAATAAATTTTAGAATTTGTATATATTTTATTGTGTTTGAAACAAAAACCACAAAATAGGATTTTCTATATTTCCCTTGAAAGGGAATTTTTTTCAAATTAAGCACAATTTGTGTTATTTTTCTCCAAATTGATTTGTGGTTCTATCTCAAATCACCACTCTAAACAAAACTTCAGTTTAATTTAAACACAATTGAAATGTGTAAGGGTTTTTTGAATGAAAATTTAATGAAACATGTTAGTTTTTTATTTTGGTTTTAAAATTTAAAATTGAAGCAAAAATCTTTCAATTTTGTACAAACTGATGAGTAGGTTAGCTTCAGTTTTTTTTTTTTTGGGATAAAAAATCATACAACAATTTGATTAAAAATGGCCAAATAATGAACTAGGTTTGTTTGGGGGGTGCAATCGGGTTGTACAAACTCAAAACAAAGCAATCGAGTAAAGAAAATGATGTCTAGGTGCATGTAGTGCACATGCTCAATTGCACTATAGGCAAGTATGGCCCATGTTCCACTATGTAGGTGTCCAATGGTGGTGGTTCAAGCGACATTTGACTCCACTCTTCAAGATGGATTTTTTAAGCATTTTTTCAAAATTTTCTAGAATTAAAAATGATTTATTTATTGCTTAATTTATTTATTAATTTGTTATTTTTTGTGCCTGAAAATTTTACCATATAATTCTAACATGTTGATCCATTTTAGAAAATTTTTCCAGTGCAACATGATACTATTTGAGTGTTAAATTAATTTTACATGATTATATGTATGCTATTATAATTATGTAGGAATTATAAATAGCTCATATAATGCCATGAAATTTTACATAATTGTGTATCTACCTATCGTGGGACCAGTTGCTTGAAATTCTATCAAAAATTAAAATTATTCAATTTGGTATCTAAGAAAGTACTATGCTAATAATATATATATATCATATTAGTATGATATTATTTATGTAGTTTGTTGATGATAGTATAAGAGTTAGGGTTGAATTTTAGGAATATGATATTTGAGCCTTGTATTATATTATAGAATCTTGAATATCTTATTGGTGTTAGATTTTGTAGTACGATACTATTTAGGAATTGCATTGTTATTGATGAAATATTATAGCATTAATACGTTAAATATGCATCTTGGAAATTTATGTTAAATTTTATAAATAGCTATTTCATCAATCTTCGTTACCTATGCATTTAACTTCTGTGAAAATGGTAAATAAGGCAAATTGTGAGGATCGGCTAAGTTATTGAAATTATATATTGACAATCACCAATTTGGGTTTGACATTGAGAGAGGAAGTGCTAGTTATTGATGATAATTCTATTGCTTGGCAAATTATTTAGGAATACTTATTGAATGCTAAAATTACACATTGAATTTTTCCTAATGGATTTAATAAAATTGTTTGTTATTATTGTAAAAGAAATTAAAAATGAAGATAAAATGGTCACACTCTAACAGAGTTTGCTTGATGGTTATGAAGTATACTATGGATAAGACCATTAGGCAAAGCTTTACTGATGCTCCAAATGCCAAAGGTTTTATGGATCTTTTGGTTGACAAGTTTGTGAAGTTCAATAAGGGCAAAAAAAGGCATTACCACCATTGTGCATTGTCCTAGCTTCAACCTTAGGAGTTCACATCATAGCAAAAGCCTCCACATATATAGGGTATTTGTCAACCACCTAGTCTTTCATATATTATCTTCCACATTGGTAACTTGGACATAAAAAAATCATGTAATATATGCAGCAAACCATTCCAACTCTAGTGATAACAAATCAAAGATCCAGAAGATGAAACAATGACTTTCTTCTTTTACTGTTTCCACATGGGGTTTAGCCTACTTCTTTACTTTTGCCTTTTTGGAATGCTTATTGGCTTATTTTAATGCTTATTACAGTCCTTGAACCATGATTAACTTATTGGAATGCATGAACTTTTAACACTATTTACATTATTTGATAATTTGCCTTTTTGTGGAACCTGACCAATTTGGTGTATGAGAGGTATTCCAATTAAGAGTGCTTAACATCGGCTTAATAGCCATCATTTTGTAATTAGACAAACAGACAAAATCCATTACAATTGTGTACACATAAATATTGTAATTATTGTAAATTATAGGTGTCCAATAATTAAAGCTAGCCAAAACTATTTGACATTTCTTTATGGGTGGTTTTAACATATGGTTTTAGTTTTTTCTTCCACGATAAGCTGTTCTTTAGGTGAGAAGTTGTTTCTGATCAAAATATGGAGGAAGACAAGACAATGTGTAAGGAAAGCATGGCTGAGATGAGTGGATCAATGCATGGTGATACCAATTTAATTTGGAAACCTCTGTTATGTTTATGCATTTAATAGCCTCTACTTGTTATGAGCTACTTGTTCTATTCATTAGCAATTAACCCTTCTGATGTCATGATTTACTTCTTATATTAAATCGTCATTGTCTTTTAATTGTCATGAGTTACTTCTTATGTTCATTGATGGCTTTCTATTAAGCTTTGCAAAATTAATGGCATACGAACTTAAAAGTGTGAAAGGGTGTTAGAATTCCTTAGTTGTTAGTATAATTGCTATAGTGGATTGTGAGTGTTAGTGAATAAGTTAGTTAAAATGATAAGCCTATTCTTAAATAAGTGATAAACCTATGTAGGATAAGTGATAAGGGTAGCATAGATCAATAAATTATAGACCTATTAAGACTCTATTTTTTGTACATATCTTCAATATAAATACATATGTCTGGCTCATTATTAAGTATGACTTCATAATATCTTCTCTCTCTTTTAACATGGTATCAGAGCCCTTTAAACTCTAGATATTTTCTCACTTCCTAACCTAACCAAACAAAACTCATAATTTCTTATCCTTCTTCTTCTTCTTCTTTTTTCTTTTGATGCCATGAGTCACGGTGGTTTCTATCTAGCAGCCATTTTTGGATTGCATGTTTGACAGTAAGTATCCAGCGTCTAAATATAGTATTTGCGATGGCTGATAGTCATCAATTTTGGTTAAAAATCATATTTGTCTAGAAGCATGTGCATAGGATTTCAATTCATTTAAGGGATTCAGAGTGTGTGAGGTAGATAAAAATAGATTTGGTTAATAGGGTAGTAGATCGGGGGATGGTAAACCCCCCTAAGTGGCATGTGTAGCACAAGTGCTCTATTTTGAGGGGCATGTAAGGACCATGCACAGAGAACTCTGACGGCATTTGGCGGCACACGAGACTCTTTCCAACAGCACACTTCCTCCTACAACTTCTCCAACAACCAACACACCTCCCTATGTGGTCAGATATTCAATTTGAAAAGTTTTGACATAGTTTTTCTATTTTTCTTTTTTTACAATTTTGTTGCTTTTTTCTGATTTTTTGGTTGAATAATCTGTGATGGTTGACCCCATTTCTGATATGAGTACTAAAAACAAAAATCTAACCTCTAAGGATGAAGAAAAATCAGAATGTAAAACCCTCTTTTCAAATTTGATCGAACATTGGCTAGAATTATTGATCGAAAGTTAGATGCAGAAGGTTGGCAATATCTTGCTTGGAGAAAAACTATTGAATGCTTCTTTGAAGGGATTGAAAAGGCATATCACCTTACATGGATCCTCCTAAAAAGAACACCAAAGTTAAATGGATGGTGGAAGACCAACGTTTATTTGGCCTCTTATGTAATACCTTGACAAGTGAAGTCAAGGATAATACAATTCATTGCAAAATAGTAAAGGACTTGTGGACTTACCTAGAGAGGCTATACTCAGGAAAAGATAATCTGCATCAGATATACAACTTATGTGTATCATGTTTCAGCCTAACAGAAAAGGTAAAAATATTTTACAAATATATTCTGATGTTAATCGTCTCTTTAAATAGTGGAATGTTTTTATTCTTATCGCTTAGGTTCGTCCTTGTTTAGCGTCTTTGAAGAAATTGTATCCTAGTTTAGGTTCTGTTTCTACTTTAAATTGTGAGTCATGTCCATTTGCTAAATAGCATCATCAACCTTATATTCCTCGAGTCAATAAATAGGTTACATCCCTTTTTGAGTTAGTACATTCAGATATTTGGGATCCTTGTCCTATTATTTCCAAATTTGGTTATTGTTATTTCGTTATATTTGTTGATAACTATTCAAGAGTTACTTGACTTTATTAATTTGATGAAAAAACGATTAGAATTGTTCGATATTTTTTGTCATTTTGTTAAGTGAAAACTCCAAGAAGGAGTAATTGATCTTAAGCAAGTTAGAGATGGGGATAAACTTGCTGACTTATTTACTAAGGCACTTACAAAGAAATGGGTTGATGATATTTGTAACAAGCTGTGCATACTTGATATCTATGCTCCAGCTTGAGAAGAAGTGTTAGAAAATAAATTAGTTAAAGTTATAAATCTATGTAGAATAAGTGATAAGTCTAGATAGGCCAATAAATTATATACCTATTAGGATTCTATTTCATGTACATATTTTCAATATAAATACATATGTCTAACTTATTATTGAGTACGGATTCATAATATCTTTTCGCTCTCTCTTAACAGTGAGCAAATATCTAAATTATTCCCTTTATGGGTTATTTGTTATGGGTTATTTGTTAATTATTGCCTGGTGTTAAGCCTAAATGAAAGATGTAGGAGTATATGTGTGAACCAATGCTCTATTATGTAAATGAAGTTTTTGAGTTGTAATTTCTTTGCTATCCTATGACTATACTGCTTGTAAGTTTCATTATATTGTTTACATGCTTTCTTCAGGATTTTGAGTTTTAGTTACTGACATAGGGCTCAGAAATATGCTAAGGTTCAAGACACGGACTTCCCTTTAATTTGAAGATTGCTTGTAAAACTTTGCCCTTTGCAATTTCTTGCAATTTAAGCCCTCAATCAGTATCTTGTTATGTTTATTATGTGTCGCTAGTGCCGTATGTACTGAGCATCATTAGAGGACAATGTATCCTTCCATCTATTTTAGTTCTTATGTTCAGACCTTGATCAAATAATGTGTGAAAAATTGGTTTTATATGACCAATCATCTGTAAATATAAGTCAATGTAATTTATATTTCAAAATAATAATAATAATAATAATTAAGAAATAAATAAATGTATAGAAATTTTCATAAATTGATAGAAAATCAATAAGCTATAAAATAGGTTTTTAAGTACTATCAGAATCTCGTAAAACCTCACATCAATTAGATTTGATGTTTGACTGTGATATATAAATATTAAACTTGAGTATCTAAATAATTTGAATTATTTTTTTAGGTCACATAGTTCAAACCTAGTAGTTAGCCAAATCAAGCTTGGGACAAAATGATATTAGAATACATCTCATCAAGACTTCAATGATGCAAAGCCTGAGTTGTATACTTCATAAATTAATTAAATTGAAATCTATTAACAAGTTTACATTGAAAACCAGGTATACATAATTGTATTAAATATTTTTTTTCCTGAAATAGATAATTTTCATAAATAATGAAAATGAATAATATTTATCAAAGTGATTTATAATTTAAAAATTAGAAGATATATTATTATAATTATTTAAATTTTGAATTATTTAATTCTGAAAATATAAAATGTTTTTAACTTCAATATAAAGCATTTATTAAAAATATATTAACATCAAATATTTCAATATAATACCAATAATTAAATAGTAATAAAAATAAAATATTAAATTAGAAATCAATTGTAAATAATTCAAATAAATAATTCATTGCAAAAGTAGATAATTTCAACAGAGAAATAAGAGGGATAAAAATAGGTAGTTATCATCAAAATAATTTATAATTTAAAACTCAAAGTATTATTAAAATTATTATCTAATTTTAAAATTATACAAACTGTTTAAGTATTAAAATAATTTTAATTTTAAATAAAAAAATATGAAATTATAAAATTGAGAACGAGGAGAAAACTTTTAATGACTTGTGATATTTTTTATTTCAGGTGGCATATTACACTAGCATTTTTGCGGATTCGACAACTTGGATCTGTTGCTAGGAATGATACTGTTTCAAGTGAGATAGGGAAAGCATGTGGCAAAACAACCTAAGTGGTGAATTCTCGTGCAGAGCTGGATGTGTTGTAAAGTGTTGCAATACGCTTTATTGCTTCTTAGTTGGATGAAAATTTGCACATAAATTATTTTCATGATTTTTCAGCTTGCTGCCTTTGAATTATTTAAAGAGTTGAAAACTAATTTAATCACAAATTATAAGATTATTTATTTTTAATTGATTTTGGTAATTTTTTATAATTATTAATTCATCCAAAACTAATTTAATAAAATAAAATTAATTAATTGTGTGAGATTTATTTTTTCCAAAACTCTATAGAACATAATTTATTTTAAATTATAATGCCATATTATAATTTAAAAATATATTAATTATAATAATATAATTTAATTTATACTTTTTTTAATATTTTATTTTAGGTTCTTACTGATCCAAATCCTGATTCTGCCACTAACCAAAACTTAGAACTTTGATGTAGTCTAATAAAATTTTCCAATACGAAGTTGCGGGATGCCTCCTTCTGTCGTAATAGTGCATGAATGAGCAATATTAGTTGTCTTGTTAATATCTCGCATGGAATTAGTATATCTGCTTTCTGTGTATCTATCCTTAAGGCCCAAGGTAATTTTATTTCCGGATTTATCTTCTTCCAACTAAATATAATTGGACCTTAAAATGATCAAGCAAGCCCCCCTTATTTTTCTTTTTCAATGGCCCAGTACAAGGTTCAAGTCTTGTTAACAAAGAAAGTCTTTTGGGCCGACAAAATCGAGTGCCCGTTAAGAGGGACCCATTAGCAAATGTCTTCTGCCTGGGCCCCTCTAGGCAAAAACAATGCTACTCCCCAGTCTTCCCCAATGGTGTTAATGGGTTGGATTTAACGGATTGATAATGTTTGATACAAAAAATAATAACATAAATCTAATCTGAGAAATTAGCCTGAAAAAATCCAATCCAATAAGTATGTGAGATCGGTAAATATTAATCCATTGTGTTATGGGTTAGTCCATTCATATATAATAAATGATATATAATTAATTAATTAATATATGTGTGCATATATATAATATTAAAATTATAATTTTAATATATATATATATAAATATATTAAATTATATATTAAAATAATATAAATAACTTTTAATGCTTATTAAGTTTATATATTTATTATTATCAACAAATATAACACAGTTTTATTAAAATAAATAATTATATTTAATTTTAATAAAATTAAAATTAAAAGAAATATATATACATAATTATGTGAAAAATTATTATTATAATAAAATTTAAAAATTAGTATAATATTATATAATTAGTTATTATAAATAATATAGACTAAAAATATATTAATAAATAAATAAAACAAACTAAATTCATATGGAATATGGATTCATCACCAAGTAAATAAACCAAACCAATGACACAAGCATCTATTAACAAGTCACAAGAATTTAGATATAATCATTTATTTAAAGGATTGTTATGATGCAAAAATTACAAAATAAAATAATTTAAGAAAAGATGATTATCATCTGATAAAGGAGGTGAAAATTCGAAATAATGGTGTGTTTATATATTATAAAATTAATTAGCAAAATATTTATACTCATTTTATTTGTAAGTAGTGAAATTTTTTCGGATTAGGTACATAGTTTTTACCCTAATAATTAAGAAGTTTTTCATGTAAAAAAATTGACTTGTTTTAACTTATTTTCTTACTATTTTAATATTAACCTTATCTAAAACTAATACTAATAATAAAAATTTAATATATATACCTATCAAAATCTAATGGTGATACAAGATGCATATTAAAAAAAGAAAAAAGAGAAAAGTCCACTCAATGACTCAGTGAGCCCAGTAGGCTGTAGACTTTTAATCCATTGTGTTACTACATCGCGGGTGAAATTATACTTATTGCTTTCGGGATAACAGTCTGCTTTGATTTTGAATTTCTAATAATAATAATAATAATAATATAATAATAAAAGAGAAATTGTTTAAGTAAGATATTTTTAATAAAAAATATAAATAACAATACAAGTTTATAAGTAATAATAATAATAAAATATAATTATATGTAATAATGATAATAATAATTATACTTGATTTCAATTATAAGACATTGTGAAATTAATATTTGAACATAATAGGTTGTTTAATCTATATGAAATCACTTAATAAATGTCGACTTGAGATTGTAACTGTAACAATCTAACTTAGGATTGGCCCAATATACACTTTTAACCTGTTGGATTAACACTGAAGGATTGAGTTACTCTGTTTTAACAAACCTACCTTTCAATTGGTTAAATGGAGCAATGGGCCACCACCATTTCTTCTCTCTCAAGCCTTTTGATTGGCCACTATGTTATCACATGTCCAAGACGATTTTGTCCTGATTTTCTCCGGGGCATAATAAATCAAGAAATACTTATATATTCCAATCATAACATGTTTTCTTACTCCCATTCAATAAGAAGAAGTCAATTATAATTTTCAATACCTTGAAAATTGTAAATTACAATTTTCAATGCACATGTCTCCTATTTTGACACATGGACAACAAATCTAACAACGAATTTTTTACTATAAGAAGTGAGTAAGAGCATATATTATAATTGGAATATACAAGTATTTGTCTAATAGACCTTGCCTTTTTCATAGTTTGACTTAAAATAATATGATTTTTAATATTTATGAAATGCATAAAAGTACCTTTACATTATTTTGGCCAAACATATCAATCTGGGCAAAAACTAAGAGCAGTCATCAAGCCTAAATTCAAAATTTGAAAGCAAGTTTTAAGGATTGTAGCTAAATGATAAGCACTGCTTGAGTACTCACACATTTAGTCACAAAGTCTCCAGATCCTCGATTCCTTTGTAGCTTTCTCTATATGCAAAAATGGTACCTCAATCTTCCAAACATGTCATAGCGAAAGGCCCTCGAGAAGGTGAAAGCCACAAATTATGACCTAGATCCAAAATCTAAATCGGTTATGTTGTCTAAGGTATTGAGTTTGACTCAAATTCTAATTTTTAATCAATTAGTGTTAGTTTCCTATTATGAGTTATTTTCCTACTTAAGTTAGGTTTTTTGTATTAAAGTGAGATTGCGAGTGCTTATTAATCAAATATTTGGATTATAAATATTTGTATTTGTTAGCCTAGGTTACCCTAATTACACATGTTCCTTAATTTTGATATTGAAAAATAATTTTAATCAATTTTTCATATTATTTGATGTTATGCTTTACTACTTTAATTTATTTTACAGGTTTTCAAAATACATCCAATTGTAATATAAGAAGATCAACATTAGAATTAAGAATTATTTTATCTTTCTAGGATCTCTTGTACATGAACTCAAATAATATTTGATTCAATATTTTCTAAATGAAGTAGAAAAAATCACTTGAAGAAAATAAAATTTTATAAAATTGTTTTTCACTTCACAAATCGATTTCCACATCGATTTCCATTTTAAAATGTCTACACATCGATTTCTAAAACATAGTTTTCTAAATTGTTTCAAATTGAAGGTTAAGAAAAAGTCTTACTTTGATATAGTAATCAATGCAAAAGCTGTGAATAACAGACTGTGGTAACAAACTGTACTTCGATTACCACATTGATTAATTAGTTGTAACCACTTGTAATCGATTTCATAATCGATGTAATAACTAAAAATTAGTTATTTTGTTACAGATGATTACAATAGTTACAACAACCTAACTACCTTCTCTATTTAAACAATTTTTCACAGTTTTCCTACACATTCAAGTGTGAAAACTTCTGATAAAAGTACTATTCAAGTTTTCTCTCTACTTCATCAAGCTTTTGAGATCTGATTAAAGATTAACTGTGTTCATCTTAGATTGTTTGATATCTTCATCTCAAACCAGTGGTATTGTATTACTCAATTCTTCTTATTCTATTTCTTTTTATTTGAGATTTTTAGGAATTTAGAAATCTATATAGGTTAGTGAGAGCCTGTTCAATTCTTGTATTTTTGTTTAGGTTTAGAAAAGCCTATTATAATTCTTCTAAGTTAGCAAGAAGCCTGTTTAATTTCTTGTGTTGTTGTTGATGTGAATTGACAATTTAGAAACTTGCTAAATCCTGATAGTTTTCTTTTAATTCAAGAGGTCTTTCGGTTGAGAAAGATAAAATGGAGTAAACTTGAATTGCAATTTCAATTCATGTTGAACCACTTTAAAAATTTGTGCCTTCTGATTTTTATTCTTTATTGCATAATTGTTATTCTCTATCACTTTACATTTAATCTTGCTAATCATAACCATATCTACTGCATTAATATTGAATCCAAATATAATACATAGGTGTATATAAATTCTCTAATGAGAAAAGGGCAAAATCCATTTATATTCCATGATTTTAGTTACCTTTTGGGACCTGATAGTTGGTATCAGAGCTTTGGCTTTTAATACTCATTTGCTTGATTAAAACATGGATTCAAGCGTAGCTATTTTCTCAGATTGCTCATCCTTAAACAAACCACCTCTTTTTGACTCTGAAAATTTTGATTTCTAGAAATTTAAATTCAAAATCTTTACTAAGGCTTTAGATATTAATATGTTAGAAATTTTAGAAATTGGATATGAATATCCTATAATCTCTGTGAATGGAATCCTTAAACAAAAATCTAGATTATTATGGACTAAAAAAGAGGAAAGAAAATATTGCCTTACCTCTAAACTAAAATGGATTATTGTTAGTACTATATCTGCTAATGAATTTTCGATGATTTCAGGATGTAAAATAGGAAAAGAAATGTTAGATATGCTTGAAACTACCTATGGTTGCAAAGTTGAAGCTAAGAACAAAGAAAAAGAAGAACACTGTCTAATGGCCAAGCATGATGAAAACTTACAGGTTTTGAAGTGTCCTTTATCTTGTTGCAATTCTTATGCTAGTGATTCTACAAGTGATTCAAGCAATCAAACAGATGATGATGATTCAGATAATTTATATGAAGAAATTTTTGAAGCATTTACCAAGGCCAATAAGGAATTAAATAAATTGAAAAATCAAAATGAAAATCTAATTAAGAAGGTAGAGAAACTTGAAAAAGAAAATTCTGATTTAAATGTATTAGCTGAAAGATTAGTTGGTAAAAATAAAGTATGTAAGTAGTGTAATTCTTACAAGCTGGAGATAGAGAGATTGAACAAGATGCTACAAAATTTTGCTGCTAATAATGAAAATTGAATGACATGCTTGAAAACTAGAGAAATCTCAAAAATAAAAAAGGTTTAGGATATAGATAGCAGATTAGAAGATTTAAGAAATGGAACCCTGCCTATATTACTTGCTATTATTGTAATCACAAGGGACACCATATTAGAGATTACCCATTCAAGAATGGTACATATCTTTTAAAGCCAAATGGAAAATTGGTATGGTTACCAAAATTATCCTTTTTTAAGAAAGTTTCTACTTTGTCTACTAACAAGCTTAGATCGAAATCCTACTGGGTGCCAGCTAAGCAAACTTGATTTGAGTTTTGCAGATATGTGTGAGAGAAAAGAATGCTGCCTTTGATATAGTCAGATAAACTTTGATAAAACTCCCCTTAATTTTCTATAAATCTGCTTATTTCTCATGTTTAATTTGTATACTACTAGTACTGACTTAAGCTTCAGAGATGTTGCTAAATTTGTTTTGTAGGAATAGGGAAAGAACTTGAAACCTCAAGAGGCTTAAGATCCCTTTTGATTAAAATTTTTTAGGAAAACATTTTAGAAAAACTAAAACTATAAGCACTATAATCGATGTAGTAAATGATTTCCATTTATCTAGATTTTTTTTACTTGTCACACCGATGTCATAATCAATACGCTTCTCAATTTTTATGTTAAGCATCGATGTATCCTTCAATTCAACCTAATTTTCAAACATTTAGGAAGGCTAATTTTTTTTTTAATTTTTATAAATTATTGGATAAATTGATTACATAATTGATGCAAAAAACAACACTCATCCACACACTGATTTCAAAATTGATTACCATATGAATATCCAATGAACAAATTTAAACCCAAATCGATGCATTAGTGACTTATGACCCTCTACATCGACACACACATCGATTCATGATGCGATACTATAAATAATGATATTGAAGTCAAGCTTATTTGCTACAGTAACTTTACCCCCTCTTTCCAATTTCTCTTGGCACTTCCCCTCCAAAATCTCAAAAATCTCCATTTTCAAATAGATTTCCATCGAATTTTTTCAACAAAAATGCCGAAAACACCATTCTCCATCACTTCAACTGATTGATTTCTTAAAATCCTTTCAAAAACAAAAAATCCCAAATCTAACCTAAAACCCTAAGTACTGAAAACTGCTACTTTTAGCAATCAAATCAACAATGACCAAAAGGATCAAAATTCTAGCAAAGCAGAAGGACAAATCACCAGTAAAGGCCTCACAACCAAATGAAGAAGAAACACTTTTCATGTCACCAAACGAGTATGCTTCTTAACTTTCTCTTTAAAATAAAAATGTTGAACCTCTGAAGTGTTTTAATGATCAGTTATTTAAAAATAACTCATTTGCTTCATCTATTGGCTAAGTATAAGTTGAAAAAATTTCTAATTTTTAAAGAAACAGCTTATCCTAGGCTAGTAAAGATGTTCTATGTTAATCTAACTGATGCTGACGGTAAACTATCATGTTATGTGATGAGAAAGCACATTGTGATTAATTTTGAAACCCTTGCAAATGAATTTGGAAGGGACAATTCTATGCCTAAGCTTACTATAGGATCATTCACTAAGTACAGTAAGGAACTGGCAGTTAAAATGTTGTTTCCCTACTCAACTTCAAAAGATTGTAGTGGGAGATTGTTGATAACTGGCCTATCTCCTGAAAATAGGATTCTGTATTATGCTTTGAGCAAAGGTTTAGTGCCAAGGATCATAAATTTCACCCAACTAATGGAAGATGATCTATTTTTAATGTGGGTCATAAAAAATTAATTAGATTTTAACTTTCCTGATTTCATTTTAAAATATATGGGTGAATGTTCAAAATGAACTGATATTGATTTTTTGTCATACGGGATGATCCTAACACCATTTTTTGTGAAAGCAAAAATTAAAATTTCTTATGAAATTTTGTCCTCTCCAATCAATGCAATTATAATGATCATGCATCACAATTTCATAAGATGGTTTTTATAGAAAACAGTCAAGAAAAATGGATTAGTAAGACACCTCAACCTGCACAACCAATTGGTCAAACCTCTACACAAGCTGAAGCAACCGCAGAAATGGAAGCCAAAATGACTACCTTGATTGAATGAATGCACTGACATATGACAAACCAATCTAAAAAGATAATTAAATCACAAGACTCTTGGTTTAATGTCATGGCTGCAAGGATATTGATTTTAGAAGAAAAAGTTGATAAAATAGATAGAGAAATGAACCAAAGAATGAAATCTCTTGATAATCAAGTTCAGGAAATTAGATTGAGACTACAACAACAAGATGAGGAAGCAAAAATGCAAAAAATGAATGAAATGCCTTCAGAGTAGTTATTTTTATTTGATGTTTGTACTCCCTAGTCCCATTTGCCCCCATTTTACTTTTGTTGTTTTTATTATGTTTGGATTGTATTTTGATACTTTGATATTTTGATGAATGATTTCAGACTTTATGTTGACAACTATGATGATTTTACCTGCTGATATTTCTAAAGTTTTATTGATCATGTTACTTTTGATATAATGATTCTGATCATTTTTTTCAACACTTTTGGTACTACTATTATTACTTTTTGATGTGCCAAAAGAGGGAGGAATAGAATTTTAATAATTTTTTTTCAAAATTTTCAAAATCTCACAAATTTTAGATATTAAATAAATCTTATTTTCAATTAAACAAGGGGAGAGCAAGAAAAAGAAAAAAAAAGAGAAAAACAAAAATAAATTTTTGAAAATAAATTTTTGATGTTACTTTGAAATTAATCTAAAATTGTTCATCAACATCAAAAAGAGAGAGATTGTTAGCCTAGGTTATCCTAACCATATATATTCCTTAGTTTTGATATTAAAAAACCCTTTTAATCAAATTTTCACATTATTTGATGTTATGTTTTACTACTTACTTTAATTTATTTTATAGGTTTTCAAAGTACATCCAATTGTGATATAAGAAGATCAATATTAGAATTAGGAATTATTTTATCCTTTTAGGATCTCCTGTAAATGAACTCAAATAATCTTTGATTCAATATTTTCTAAATGAAGTAGAAAAATCATTTGAAGAAAACAAAATTTTATAAAAT